>LUGF01006994.1:401860-439225 GCA_001625245.1 Calycopis cecrops | reverse complement strand
CATAACCACTCGCTTCTCCCGGAGGCGAGTGGTATGCGTAGGAAAACATACCTTATTTATGTAAAATTATGTATTACTAGCTGCGCCCCGCGGTTTCCCTCGCGCAAATTTGGGGTCGCAAACATTTTTTCGGAATAAAAATTATCCTATGTGTTAATCCATGTTACTGTCTGTGTGTGCTAAATGTCATGAAAATCGGTTCAGCAGTTTTTGCGTGAAGGAGTAACAAACAAACAAACAAATAAACATACAAACTTTCGGATTTATAATATTAATAAGATATTAAAATTAAGGTTTAACTGAGCTACCGCGGACTTTAAAAAACCCTGCTATAGAGGTAATATTGGGGCAGAAAATATAACATCATGAATATTGCTGACACTGCGTGGGTACAAGTATTAGCTATTAACATTTTATTACGTTGCGAATAAGCAAACTGCTATTAAAGCACATACCTTTTTAGGAACAGGTAGTGCCACGCTATATGGATGCATGTAGCCGAATTGGGCCGGCACGATCGGGGAGGTACCTCTCTCTTACACGAGACCGGCGTAAAGTGACAGCTATGCTGAGCGTTTAGTGCGGTATGTAAGTAGCCGGTGGCCCATGTAGGTGGGAGGGGGGTGGCGGGAAACGCATCTGTCTATCTCTCTGCCATATCTATGGGCATCGGTAGTCATGAATATGGTCACGTTTGCTCATTTGCCCCCTTATACCATAAGAAAACACGTAGTTTAATCTCTCTCTAAAAAAAAAAAGAAAAATAAACATGAACCCCCTTATTAATAAACAGAATAACTTTATCCAAGTAATAACCTAGTAATAAACTGACAGCTGTCAAATTCCTTAATAAAAAACACATAAAAGTATGGAATTTGACAGATGTCAGTTTATTATTAGGTTATTACTTGGATAAAGTTATTCTATGTTTATTAATAAGGGGGGATTGGGGAAGTGTTTAAATTAGTTCTCATTTAAAAACGTTCAAAACTAAACGGTAGGTACATAGTCGCCCTATAATGTGGAAGAAGTACAATTACGCTAAACGTGACCCCGTCATATTGTAGAACGACGATGACAATCCGGCTAATCGATCCGCCGTAATACAAAACGGCGCTGTTTTTGGAAACGGCTAGCCGTAATTTAGCGGCTTTTACGACCCGACTGTGACATAACTATGACATCAGTACAGTCTTGATACTGTCACACCTATTTTTATCCCGTAAGAGAGCAACAAATAGATCTTTGCGGATGTTTGCATCCTTTTTAATCGCGGGAAAATTACGCGGACCCTCGCGCATTGTTCGGGCGATCTTACATCTTACGACAACATAGTAGTCACGTTTTCCTTTAAAAAAGGTTGCTATTGTTGCATAGCAGCCGGATTTTACCGGCACGCCCGGGGAGGTTATCGGTCACATCTAGGGTTGCCACCTTTTTCTTTTGCAAATAGAGAACATGGGCTACAAATGGTAAAAAAATAAAATATATGATTTTTAAATAATGTACATTTCGTTTATACTTACTAAAAACGATTTCAATAATATAATATTATAAGTAGGTAATAGGTACCTACTATATTTAAATTTTTACAAGTATTCCCTCACTACAGCCTATTTAATTTTAATATTATATAAAACATAGATTTTCGATGGCATGTTTACGACCTACACTTTTAGAATCCCATAAAATTTTGATTGTGCAAAATAAAGTATTTCCGCGTACTTTATTGTTCTCATAAAATATAGAGTAGGTACAAATGATTGAAAAAACGTAGGCAGTGAAAAAACATGGCAGCCCTACTCACATCATACAAGACACATCACAGGTTGTTTATGCTGATCCGTTTCTCACTGTTTCTCAGATGAGGCCCTATGAGAGGAGAGATGAAGTAGAGGTGGCTAAGTCTTTACCTCATGCAAACGGAGGTAGCATGCACTACACATGCCTCTGCGGTTGTGTCCGCACATTTCGAGGGGTCACCAAAACGCTGACTGCTCGTTTGTCCCTACTGTAAAAACCGGCAAAGTTTGAGCTACGAATAAATTAACTAAGAAACGAAACTGCGAAAATGAGCGTCGTCTGACAACTTAGTACTTTACGGACACGTGACGCCCATAAATATCCTCACAAAGGGGAAGAGCCTTGCCCTCCCTCTCTTCCGGTGGCCCATTAGAGGAAAAAGGGAATCAGGGCAAGACATGCGCAGCGCAAAACCGTAAACTATAAATAAACTGCCACAATCGAAGCGAATGCGACGTAACTTTAATGAAATGTTGATCAGGAAGCAAACGACCGTGCCCCGGCGAGATTGACCGCTGCCGTGCACTTATTGATCGCTGACAAGTGTCACATGACCAATGATACATCTGGACTTTACACGACGGCACCCCATCCCGCTTCATGTAGAATAGAAGACTAGAAACACATGATTCATTACAAAGTAACATCAAATCAACAAATTGTCGTTCATTTATCACAAGTAGATAATCATATCAAACTGAACATATGCAGCTCATAGTCATGTACTTATAATTTACTTGAAGGTTTCAGAATTTGATAATAGGTAGTGCTATTATAGCCAAATCGCATCGGGACAATAGGAAAGGTCCACTAACTCACCTATATATTTATAAATCAAAGGTGACATGACATAGTCGTCTATCAACGCACAGCCCAAATCACTGGACGAATCCGGCATGCAGTTAGATGTTACGACGTAGGCATCCGCTAAGAAAGGATTTTTAGAAATTCAACCCCTAAAGGGGTGAGAAATAGGGTGTTGAAGTTTATATGGATTTCTTATAAAGTAAACGCGAGTGAAACCGCGGGCCACAGCTAGTCTATCTATAAATAGATAAGTGTAATAAAGCTAAAGAGGGTTGAAAGTCTTTACATAGAAGATACTAAAAAAAATTGTTTGAGGATACCTACATACATTTGACAACAAAACACGTTCCAACAGTTATTAGAATTTCTGCCGGTTTGTCTTTTTATTTATTTGTTCGCGAATCTCGAAAACGACAGAACGGATTTTGATGACAATTTTACCAATCTGTCGAGAAAATTCCCAGGTTTATAGGTTAAAAAAATCTTTACAGACAGAATCTTTAAGACAGAAAACAGAATAATAATATATGGTACCAAGTCTATTTTTTTAATTTTTTATATGATATAGGAGGGCAAACGAGCAGCCAGAGCCATTTTCATGACTACCGACGCCCATAAACATCCGCATAGAGGCTATACAGATGCGCTGCCCTCCTTTGTCCTCCCACCTCCATGGGCCACCGGCTACTTACACACCGCACGAAACGCGACAGCACAGCTGTCACTTTACGCCAGTCTCGTGTAAGCGAGAGGTACCCCGGTCGTGCCGGCCCAATTCGACTGCATGCAAGCATGCAGTGTGGCACTACCTCTTACCAGAAGTCTGATAAATATCATTAGGTGTACAAGTCTTTTGGATGTTTTAATAGCATAATGTGTCTAGCTATGCGAGCAATTATGCCCATTATTCGATTATACAGGTGCGTTGCCCATCGCCCCATCCCTGCAATAGGCTCTGATTCAAATCTCACCAGTCCAAGCCTTCCATCCAAATTTCGATGCAGCGGCACTGCCTCGCACAAGGTTGCAGAGGCCAATTATGCCGCGGACGCGAACCCACCTTGAAATACCAGCTCCTACCGGCTCCAACTGGGTCAAATGGTACAGACCGAACTATTTTTATTCACAGATTAACTGGGAGGTGAATGGATAACCGGTCTAACCAATTGCTAATGGGCACAGTTACATCATTTTTTTCTATTTTTATTTCTAAATTGTTCTCTAGGTACACAATATAAGCCACATTATATAATATTGTTATCACTACATACAGAATAAAACAAGTCGCTTTCCGCAGTCTGTGTATTTGTATGCTTAAATCTTTCAAATTACTCAATCGATTTTGATAGATTTTTAGAGAAGATAGAGTGATTCAAGAGAACGGTTTATATGTATAGCGCTGCGGGCGGAAGCATAGTGATCTATCAATGCACAGCCCAAACCACTGGACGAATCGGGCTGAAATTTGTACCTACTACAAGTAGATGTATGCATGCGCTAAGATTAAAAGATCATTTTTGGAAATTGAACCCCTAAAGAGGTGAGAAATAGGGTGTTGCAGTTTATGTGGAATTCTTAGAAATTAAACGCGGGTGAACACGCGGGCACAGCTAGTTCATATAACAAGATTTATCTGATTTATTTCTATTTTGCTTTAAGCATCGGTCGATATTGAAATTCTTTAGCGTAGGTATAACTCATGAGGTGGAGTTAACTGGCTGTGTGGATGTTAATTGGTTAGTCTCACCCGTTTGCCCCGTGTTCAATAAAAAACCGGCCAAGTGTGAGTCGGACTCGCCCACGAAGGGTTCCGTACCATTGTCTATGAAAACGGGAGCTTATCTTTTGTATGGGAGCAAAAAAATCACGTTTATTGTACGGGGGCCCCCTTAAATATTCATATTATAAAATTTTTTAGTATTTGTTGTTATAGCGGCAACAGAAATACACCTTCTGTGAAAATTTCAACTGTCTAACTATCATGATGAAATGAAACGAAAATCAAATGAAATGAATTGAAAATATTCTTTATTGCGCACATTATAGACAGTAAAAGCAATACAATACATGTTACAGTATGGATGCACACAAAGGCGGCCTTATTACTTTATAGCAATTTCTTCCAGGCAACCTTAACTCTAGAATCATAGTTCATGAGATACAGCCTGGTGACAGACGAACGGACATCGGAGCCTTAGTAATAGGGTCCCGTTTTTACCCTTTGGATACGGAACCCTAAAAATGATTACCTACTTGCAATGTTACCTAACAAGCAATAAAATACAATGTAGGTGTGTACGGGAGTGACACAGATCTGTACCATGTCACTCCCGGGTTGTTTTCTCAGGTTGTTTTCTATACTGCAGACTAGCTGGAGACCGTGGCTTCGTTCGCGTAGCGTAGTTCTATTATAATAGGACACTTTCTGTTTTTTTTTCTATTAAAATTTTCAAATCCGTCGGGTAAAGTATAATTACTGAATTTCCCGTAGGAATGAGCGATTTTCCTGCGGTAAAAAGTGTTCTAGCTGTTGGTATTAAGCTTAGTATCAATACACCACAAAAAGTTTAATTCGAATCCGACCAGTAGTTTCGGACAAACAGACAGAAAAAAATTAAAAAACATTCAACAAAAAATATTGGGGGCGATATTAAAATGGTTTTAGAAGAGTTCTAATACCATTTTAATATCGCCCCCAATATTTTTTTCGTAAATATATTCAATGTACATACGTATGTACGGTGTACCTATAGATATTTTTTTGCAATTGTGTGATTGCAATTTGCATTTCTTCCCATCTTTTCTTACAATAGATGTGATACACTGATTAAATTCAGTACGTGTCTTATAAGTGTCTTCAGTCACTATTAAGTCGCCCTACTGCTTGTTTGTTCCCATTAAAAAAGTATGTGAGGCATCTCTGTCACGCGATTGGAGTTTACCCATTAATAAAGAGCATGGTTTTCAAGTAAAATATTCGTAAGAGGTGGTGCCACGCTGCACGCATGTAGCCGCAATAGGCCGGCACGACCGGGGAGGTACCTCTCGCTTACACGAGAGCGGCGTAAAGTGACAGCTGTGCTGTCGCATTTCGTGCGGTGTGTAAGTAACCGGTGGCCTATGGAGGGAGGAGGAGGAAGGGGAGCGCATTTGTATAGCCTCTAGGTAGATCTCTAAGGGCGTCGGTAGACATGAAAATGACTCCGATTGCTCGTTTGCCCCTATATGCTAAGAAAAAACGCAGTGTCGCTCAGCTTTGTTTTACGCGATTTTACTTCTCACATTTTTTCATACTGCGCACTTTATATCCTTTTTAACACGTAGGAGTAATCTCAAACTACATCTTCCACTATCTACTACTAGATTGATGATTCTATTTTGGAAGTAAAACTTCTATACGTGCGCTTCACTTGGGGAAGCTGGCAAGAGCGTTACAAAAATCACATATCGGGCGTCACCAACGGAAGTTGTAATTCAAATTCAAAATTCAATTTCGATTTAAGTGAAACTTTTTTAATTTAAAAAATAAATGTCATATGACATATCATTGTAAATGCGGTAAAGAATTTGTGTATTAAATCAATAATTAAGTTTTCCTTCAGTTGTGTAGTCTAAAGCACACACTTTTTGAAGTAAAACTTCTACACGCGCGCTTGACATGGGGAGTAAGCTGGCGAGACACGAAATATCATAATGACATGTTATATCATTGTAGCTAAGGTTAAAATAAAATCAATAATTAAGTTTTACTTCAGGTGTGTGGTCACGCACACACTTTTTTATTAATTAATTATTAATTCACCCGACGGGATGACGATTCCTGGGCAGTAACCGACCCGCCAAGGGATGCGAGAAGGAGTCATCTTGGTGTTCATTAAAGACGAGAGAGATTGATGATGATGATGAAGTATTCATTATGTAACCTTTTTTATAGCTTAAGGAGGGGAATGAGCTGTCGGATCCATTTACATGACTATAACACCCATAGACATCCGCAGTGCCGTTTTACAGATACGTTGCCTTCATTCCTACAAAACGGGCCAGCAGTTACTCTAATTAAAACTCTTGTTGCAGACCCGTGTGATATCGACAACCAAGAAATGAAAATAGACGTGAGACGCAAAAACTGCGGCTACTTCAGAATGGAGCAAGTTCTGGAGAAGGAGAGGTTTTTCAAGTTTAAGCGGGAGGTCAACAGGTACGTTGGCTTATATGGACTTAACATACATACCAACCGACCGGCGTGAGTTCCAGTAATGTGTAATGTATATAACATATACTAGCTGTTACCTGCGGCTTTGCTCGCGTGGTTTCTCGAGATAAAAAGGAGCCGATGGCACTCTTCAGCCCTTCAACTATCTCCATTCTAATATAATAAATAAATAATAATAATAAATATCTGTGGACTTTACACACCACGTTAGCCTAGCCCCGTGCTAAGTACCGTAAGGACTTGTGTTACGGGTACTAGACAACGGAATATATTTAATATGTTTTTATAAATTTAAGAAATTTTATATATTTAAGATTTTTATTATAGAAATACATATAATACATAGATAAACATCCATGACCTAGGCGGGATTCGAACCCGCGACCCCTGGCGCAACATGCTCCGCTTATCCGAGCCCTGTACCACTGCGCCAGCCGGTCGTCAATAATATATACATACAAAATGTCATGAGAATCGGTCGAGCCATATAGGGGGAGCATGGCTATTTGTAACCAAAATTGTGGCACGAGAATTTTATATACCTACATAGAGATACAAATGAATATTTGTATGTATGTCCGTTATAGAATCGTAAACTATGCATTTGATCATGTGATGACTATTACCAAAGTTGTTATGCATGAGTCTACGAAAGTTTGAGTTAGGATTTTTTGAATTTAAAACCCGAAGAGGGTGAATATTTCACTCTCTTCGGGTGAACTCTTCCTCTCTCCTCATCGGGAAACTTCAGGGGTGAAGATGTAACTGTGACGTGTCACGTGGGTGCGCGGGTGAAACCACGGGGCTCAGCTATAACAAAACTTCAACTACCTATCTGTCCGTCCGTGACAAAACCTAGCATACAAGCACCTCGTCAGCACTATTGCTCTTGCACAAACCACTGAGAACACAAACTCAGCGGTATTGAATTACACTGACACGTGAAACTAAGGAGGCCGCCATATTTCACAACAACTCCATAATACAATGATGTTTTATTTTCGCTGCATACTCGTGTTCTAATCATCATCATCATCAGCCTATTGCAGTGCACTGTTGGACGGCGGCCTCTCCCATAGTACGCCACTGGCTTCGATCTTCGGCTAACCTTTCCTACTTAACTTCATCATCATGTATTTATTATCATGTCAAGTACATGTTACAAGCACATTTGTAAGGTTTTTCGAGCGTGCGTATATGTAGGTATGATATGTGCGGTGTGTAAGTAGCCGGTGGCCCATGGAGGTGTGAGGAGAAAGGAGGGCAGCGCATCTGTATAGCCTCTATGCGGATGTTTGTGGGCGTCGGTAGACATGAAAATGGCTCCGGCTGCTCGTTTGCCCTCCTATGTACCTATATAAAAAAATATATATATAAATGAAGAAATTTAGGAAGAGGTAGCGCTCTCACACTGCATGCATGCATGTAGCCGAAATGGGCCGGCAAGACCTGGGAGGTGCCTCTCGATTACACGATACCGGCGTAAAGTGACTAAAGTGAAGCTGTGCTGTCGCGTTCCGTGCGATGTGCAAGTAGCCCGTGGCCCACGGAGGTGAGAGGAGGAAGGAGGGCAACGCATCTGTATAAACTCTATGTGGATGTCTATGGGTGTCGGTAGTCAGGTAAATGGCTCCGACTGTTCGTTTGCTTCCATATATCATAAAAAAACACTTGTGTTTTTTGGTACTGCAGCCTGAATGGTTTGACCGATTTCACCCACAGTAACACCACTCGTACCTAATATCTTAACGATTAACATTTAACGCATTGTAACATAAAAAAGTTACAATAACTGATAATCTAATTACGTCACAAAACTTTAAATGTAGTCCGTTACCAGTGTCGATCGATTTTGCAATATACAACCTCCAACAGCACTCATTTTTTGCTTTTTAAATTTTACCAAAGCGCTATTTGCCTATATTTTTTTGTGTCTGTTACTTATAATAGAAGTTGCGCTACGAACATATTCACACATACAAAAGCTGATACAAAAATGGCTGCTAAAGACATAAATACAGCACACAACAACTTACCCCGAATAAGAAGTGATTGCCCATTTTCTCAGATTTAAACTGGCCGGTTGTAAATTGTGAGTTATTATGAAAAATATCTTGAAAAAGTCCCATTTTATATCCTTTGTTATCATTCATTACAATTGTCCAAATGTTTTCATTAATGTCAATGTTAATCTATACGTAAGAAGAGTATGGATAAGACTAAAACACTACATACCTAAAAGTCCGGTGACTCCGATTGTAGAAGATAATATTCAAAAAACAAATATGTTCATTCATCAATCAAAATTGTATAAAAAACAACAATAAATCTGAATCATCGCCTGATTCATATACATATACATAGTATTAACAAAAATATGTTTCAGTGAAGATAAAAAATTGTAGTTTAATGAAACCATGTAATAACAGATTTATACTTGAATTAAATACACGTGATAAATATAAAGAGCGTACATCCAGCATAGAGTAATTAACTAGTCAATACTTGTCTCATAACTAACATGAGTGCTTCATTATATAAACTATCTCAAAATAGAACTTGTAGAAACTAAAATTTTTATTTGCCTTTAATAGGAATTAAATAGAATCCTCTAAAAGCGGCTCTAGGCATATAATATCTGTTAAAAAGAAATCTACCAACATTACATCCCGCCAAAATTATAGGTACACGTAATATTGGCGGGTAAAAATGATATTTATTATCAATTAAAATACGTAAACGTACGTGTGTGTGAAAACTACAAAAAATGAGATGAATATCTCTTTGTCATCAAGATTCAAACCACATCAATCTCCAAAAAGTCCTACAGCAACAGGAATGTCCACATGTTTCGAACGCATAAATTTCATTAGTTAGCTTTCAGTTAAACAGGATAATCAAATGCTTATCTCAGGCTTTGATTTAACCGAACCTCTCACTGAAATGCGTAACATTTTGATGAATTAAAACGAAATTAAGGAAGGATTTTTCTATTTCGAGCACGAGAAATGGAGCCAGCTACGGCAATTAATTAAAAATAACTAAGTAATTGTAATGGTTTTTCTTGATTAATGTCTGTTTTATTAATACTGATATTAAAAAAATAATTTTCAAATATAAAATAATTTTACGACACGACAGGGGTGGTGTCATGTGAGCACGTGACACCGCCGTAAGTGCCGGCTAATGAGTATCCGGTGACCTACTGTAGGTGTCACTGCGTCTTCAAAATGCAACTCGTTTGCCCCTTTATACTATACAAGAAATCTATTTGACGTCGCAGTCATTGTTTCATACATTTCCTCGGCAAATGTAAAACGTCTATTAACATCTGCATATACGTTATACAGATATGTTGGCCTTACTCCTTGGCCCAGCAGAAACTCCCAAACCAGACTAAACCGGTCGCACTGCATCGCAGCAATTGATCTCTAACAAATGTACAACTCTTATGACTACCTATGTTCTAGAGTCTAAACGATGAGTAGGTCCTTTAAACCGTGGCCTTAAAGGTCATTAGGGTTTCCATCTATTGACCTGACCTCAATTATCGAACAATTAACCGTACCGTTGCATTGCAGCTCTTCTACGTCTTTATATTCTCCTGGTATTTTATTATTTAGTAAGAGGTAGTGCCACGTTGCTGCTTGCAGCTGAATTTGGCCTGCACGACCGTAGAAGTACTCGCTTACACGATACCGGCGTAAAGTGACGCCGTCGCGTTTCATGCGGTGTGTAAGTAGCCGGTGGCCCATAGTGGATGGAGGACCACGCATCTGTATAATCTCTATGTGGATGTCTATGTACGGCGTGGGCATGACAACCCAAACCCATAGACATCCGCATAATATATACAGATGCTGTGCCCCCTTCCTCCTCCTCCCTCCATAGGCCACTGGATACTTACACACCGTACGAAACACGACAGACAGCAGTCACTTTACGCCGGTTTGATGTTAGCGAGAGGTACCTCCCCGGTCGTGCTGGACTAATTCGGTTACATGCGTGCATGCAGCGTGGCACTACCTCTTACTAAAGGGTAAAAACATAAGTAAGGGTCGATCGAGCAGTTAGAGGAGTATCAACGCTTCTACCTTTGTAGGTAGGTCTTTTAATAATAATAATAATAATATACATATTTTATTCGTAGTAACACACTGCAGAACATTTAAACAATCATTAGTACATACACAACAATATAGGACTACACAGTTACAAAATATACAATAAACAAAAATACAGTAGTTTGCAGTTAAGAATAGTTAAACAAAATGTACATAATATTATCCAAAAAAAATTGGGCGGCAGTGAGCCATACACGGTTTTTGTTGTTGGTGTTTTTGGCGGTAGTGGGCGGCAAACACAAACTAACAAATAAATTACAATACGCAGAGGAGCAAATATAATACAATACGACAGATATACACGAAAAATAAGAATAAACATACAATATTAGACCTTTTCAATTTCTATTTATTCAGTTAGGACCTATGACGCCACATACGTCGACATGAAACTTAACCTCTCTTTTTACATCGGTTAAAATACTAATATGTATTTATAATATAACAAATCGGTTACTATTATCTAGAGGACAACCCCATCGATCCAGTGACCATGGGAATGCAATGGCTGTCCATTAAAATTATTAAGTCTACGTTGTTAACAACAGTCTATCGTTTCGGTCTGAGCAGCGTTAAATTCCATTTCGACATGAGACTTACTTGGAATGTCTTTCTTGGTTGGCTGGCGAACTGGCGAGACGATATCTTGATGCTGCTGCTATTGTTACAGATCGCATTACTTGTGTTTTATCTGATCTCAGTCCGTTGGGCACCTTTTCAGTGTTAGACAAAGACTTTGGTGACGAGGAACAAAGCCATATTTGATATTTAATATTCAACCTTAAAACTTACTTAGTTTCTTTTACTTTTCGTTGTATATTTTTTGTGCAATAAACGTAAATGGCTTTCCAGTTTTGTGGTGATAGTCTTACCTGTGCCATTTGTGCTCCTGCTCACTTCTCGATCTGCGGAACGAATACGGGTGATGGACGGGGGCTAAGAAAAACGTTACAAAATATGCATTTATTGGAGTAATAAAATAGCATATTATACAATTTTGACGAGCAAAATGGACTTCAAGTGCGTTTTTTTTGGTGGGGAATACTTTGAAGTTTGACCAGACTGGGAGGTCATTTTAAATTTAGCGGGCGGTAAGCCGTTGGTTGCCGTGCAGTAGTGGATATTCTGAGGAGTTATAATCCCTTCTCTACGTTGAGGCGAAATTGAGTTGTAGTGGAACAGAGCATACCAACAAGTGGAGTCTTACTGAGAGAACAACTTCATCTTAATCGGATTAAGATCTGTCGGTGCCCGGGACCTTGCAGTATGGAGCACCTCGCAATTGGGACCATTTTATGGATGCAATGGATGGATCCCGCGCTGCCTAGCCATCGCCTGCGACCCTTCCTAAGGCGGTAGGTTCCGACTACGCTTCGGATCTAAATACATTATCTTATGCGTGTTACAGACACTAGTCCAAATGATCTACAAATTATATATATTATTTATGATAAAAAAAAAATAGGTGGGCAAACGAGCAGTCGGAGAAATTTTCATGTCTACCGACGCCCCTAAAACACATATTTAATAATGTTATACGGCTGCGTTTCTCTGCCTCTTACCTCCTCCATGGGCCACTGGATACTTATACACCACACGGCGCACACGAACCAGTGTTTGCCGCAGCCGGTATCGTGTAAGCAAGAGGTACCTCTCCGGTCGTGCCGGATCAATTCGGCTGCAGTGCTGTGTGGCACTACCTCTTACTAAAGTGGCACTACTTACATTATAGAAATATGTATAAACGGGCTAGATTTGAACCTGTGATAGCTGATGTAAGCACGGCAAATTGGCTATGGGCTATGGTTGTTGGTATCCCCATCCAAAAGACTCGGAATACTGTCTTGTTTTGTCGTTGGTATACTTTCGATCGACGCTACGGTTTCGAATAGGTAAACTAGACTCGAAGAAATCAGGGAATGGAAGCAATATAGCTACATTCTTACGCGAACTGCTAAACGATGGACATACTGGATAGCAGCAAATGTGGAGTTGAGGGTTGTAAAATGTTGACGTCTGATGATGGCAAAATGACAAATTTTCATACGGTGTAGTTTGTGAAGAGAAGAAGAGAAGAAACATAGAATAGCATACTTAGTTCTACCTCTGTTTATTAGTATAATACTCGTAACTATGGCTCTACCCAAGATCTGCTTTTTGGATTATTAGAACGTCTAAGCAATAATATTCCATGAAAACATTCGACACTAGCTGCGCCCCGCGGTTTTACCCGCGTAAATTTGGATTCCGTGGAAAATCATCCCATAGCATCCCCTAGGAAATTTTTTTCGGCATAAAAACTATCTTATGTTAATCCAAGTTACTCTCTGTTTGTGCCAAATTTAATGAAAATCGGTTCAGCAGTTTTTGCTTGAAGGAGTAACAAACATACAAACTTTCAAATTTATCATATAAATATAGATCAGCAGTCATTTACATGTAAATATGGACATACCTAAGTATACGTTTTTGAAACATAATCCATTGTCTGACTTAGCTATAAGCTCTATTGTTACAATTTACTGGAATTCGCGTCGACACTTTTTTTTTTGATGTGCAACTATAATTAAGCTTTATTTAGCCGTGTACATTTATCATATTTATTTCATTCCAGTAACATACGTCCAGACATAATGCCGCCCGGTCTCAGTGGTATTTTTCGCCAGGTAAATATATTGATATATTATTATATACAGTAGTACACATTATATTTAATATAGAGTCATACATTGTCAAGGGAAATAACATGCTGACATATTTAATTTTTTTTAAATGCGATTAATGTTATAAAATATAGATGTTATTAAATTATCAATTCGTAGCTTATATAATAATTCGTAGCGTAGGTCTATTAAGTGGAAATATATTTTGCGTGTAATTAAATTAAAATAACTTTTTAGATAACGGCTCGTTTTTTATTTTATTTTAATGGATTTTATTTAATTATAAATTATGATTAACCCTAGTGTGAGTTAGTGGAGAGCCTTTCACCTCAGTCTTACTCTGTCTACAATATTTTCCTGGTACTTAAGTTATTTGGATTAATCAAGAAATTACAGCATATCCTAGTTTATAGTGAATTACTGTATTACAATATTATCCCGATTTTATGCCAGGACTATTTACAAATAATTGACAGAGTATTAACGTCGACTACCATTACACTGATGATAATTTGAATGAGACTAATCATTTAAAAAATCTTTCAATATATCTTTATAGGAGGATGTAAAGCGTTTCTATTATTTTGAAGGGGCTGAAAATATCAATACTAAAAAGCATATTGCTTTTACAGACATAAAATGCAATAATAAGCAGTTTAGTACGTACCTAATGCGCAGTTACTAGAAAGTTTTGTTAAACTTTATTCTTAGAACATATTTTTTTAATAAAAATCAACCTATAATTTTTGAAGTCGATGACTCGAAATGTGGGTAAAAGATACCTAAGTAGTACTTGTGTACCTACTCGTTGACAATAATTGCAGCTTATATTTTTTTGAAAGTTACTACTTGTAGGTAAACAAACTCTAATGCTGTAAATTACTAGTCGACGCGTAGGTATACAATTTGTCGAGCATTCCCGAAACATATATTTTCTGTTTATATATTTATTATATTTTCTGTTTGTTGTACCTTCATGATTAATTATTATAATTAATATTAATATTAGACCGTAAACTCAGAAGTAGACCCTACTATATTGTATCTTACATACCTACTATAAACCCCAAAAAATACACACTTATCTAGTGGTCGAATTATGCAAAATTCCTTCTTAGTAAATATATCCCAAAGAGAATGCCCATATCAAATTTTGAACTCTTAGTACTTGTAAGTAGTTTCTGAGATTTCTTGAGGAGTGAGCGAGTGAGCGGCATTTCGCTCATGATCTCAAACTCCGATGACGATGACGTCATAGTTTGTCAAACGTCCCACAGTTACTTAGCGCAAGTGCTGAAGGTATTTGAGTATGTAAATTTGAGGACCGCGGTTATTATTGATTGAATAACAAACTTTCACATACCTACATGTAAATAAAGTAGGATATGATAAACGGCAATAAAAATTGTATAAAGTAAATATTATGTAGCTCAGGGACATAAACAAGTGAACGAACACGCTTTACTTACCACGAGGCGCAATTCAGGAAAAAGAAAGGATTATCAACTGCCAGCAGCAGTTCTTATTGTTATAGGTCTTAGGAGCAAGAACCTGATCATAATTGCCGGTCCTCAAATATGTATAATTGAATGCCTTCAGCGCCAGCACTATAGTAACTGGATTCGGATCGGATTACATTGATTCAAGGATTTGTGTCGAATTTAAACCCTGCATTTTAACTATACACGAATCCTAGGGTCTGTCTGTTATGCAAGAATGTCGTCATAATCCTCGACTCGAAACATTGAAATGGCAATACATGAAAGTATCACGCGCCAGTTTCGATCTCTATTGCCTGTAGTTTAAAGAAAATTATAGATCATCAGTGCTAAAACTCAAAGTTAAAATATTAAATTTTAATCAAATGAAAGATTTGCAAGTATTTTTTTTATAGTATATAGGTGCCAACGAGCAGTAGGAGCTATTTCCATGACTACCGACGCCCGTAAACATTAGCATAGAGGTTATACCGGTGCGCTGCCCCCCTGACCAACTCTCCCCTCCAGGGGCCACCGGTTACTTACACAGCGCACGAAACCAAACAGCACAGCTCTCACTTTACGCTTGTATTGTAGAAGCGACAGGTATCTCCTCGGTCGTGCTGGCCCAATTCCTCTACATGCATGCACTACCTCTTACTAGATTATTATATTTTACATCTTATATTAATATATTTTCATGTATCTGAAAATACACTGTTCCGATTTTTATTAATTATTTTTTACTATGATATGTAGCATTACGTAAATTGAAACGTAATAATATAAGGTTTCAAATTCATTACATCAATGTTGCCATATTTATTTTCTATAAATAAATTACTTTCTTAAATTACAAAGAAAGTGCAATGCAATTATTTAATAATTACACAAGCACACCTTTTTTAAAAATGCTGATAATATTTATAACACATGATCTAGGAGCAATGTCATTAAATATATCGTATCCAGCAAAAGTTATTTGTTATGAATCTTAATGAAAACAAAATTAATTAATAACTGTTGCTAAATATTAAAACATATCATAAAATTGCAGAAATCATTCGGTGCCTGCGATCGCCAATTGTCTGCATTATCGTCATATGTGCGAGCCGCATGCTCTTTGAATACCGCAACCGGCAGTATCGGAAATTTATTCTCACGCAAAATGGCGACTACTGCAAATACATCAACTCCGTGGCCCAATAGCCAGGAAGATTACGAATTACGCGATGTTATTGGTAAGTAATTAAGAAATATTTCTATTAAGTGCTTTGAATTAAATATATATATTAAAGGCATACGTATTATGTGTTAAATTTGTGTTTTTGTGATGAAAACCTACATACAATCTGTCAAATCGTTAAGCAAATGTCATGTTAGCAATTTTTTATCGGTTTAAAATTTGTTTAAAAACATAAACATTTTCATTTATAAATACAAATATTATTATGCAGTTTTCAGTCAAATTTCTAAGTTGTAAATTTTTCATAACCTATTTTAATGCTGTATTGTTACGTGTCATCTGTCCTACTAACATACTAGAGGTATGCGAAATGTAAACAATCTATTAGGCATAATCACAAGAAGCTAACAAAACGTGCCTGGTCAATTATATCATTCTTAAACATCTCAATATCTTCATGAACATTTCTAGCGTAATTCCAATAAATTCTTTACTTTTCGACACAAAAATATACTGAATGGAACAATACAATATTCGCAATTGAGTAGTAATAGAGATCTGGGTTTGAATCATATTGGGTTATTCATATTATCTTATTAGATACTTACTTAGATTTTACTATTATGAAAACAGTTTAATTAAAAGTTCTTTTCATATTTACTTCCATTATAGCTTTACAAATGGAAAATAAATAGATACAATAAAATAATACATTTGATAACTTATCAAATATATAATATAGTTATTAAATATTGATATGTGTATACATACTTTCAGTTGTCTTCATGTTCTTGTTTGTTTTTTTAAATCCTACAAATGTAATGTTCCATTCTTCAGGTGTTGGGGCCACAGCAGTTGTGTATGCTGCCTTATGTAAGCCACGCGCAGAGAAATGTGCCATAAAGAGAATAAACTTAGAAAAATGGAATACATCCATGGACGAACTGTTGAAAGAAATACAGGTAGTTTACTTGTCATTTTCTGACTCTAAAATAGTAGAAGATATAGCACTGATGTTCAGAACTCTCTGAATAATGTTTTGGTACCAAAGGTATCACTTTGAGACATAGACACACTTGAAAAATAATGTACTCAATACCTCAAAGTATTAATTTTTTTTTGACACTAGTAGTAGCCACATATGCTTATTTTTTAGAGAAACTGGCCATTATGGAGGTATGTAATGCAACTGCTCTTGTTTTGGCTTTCATGGAAAGAGATCTATGGCTATGCCGATAAAGACTGATTATGATTAATGACAATATTTAATGTAACCTATGTTAAAAATAATGAATGAATAGGTTGACTTTGGAAGACCAAGACTGACAAACCATGATCAGATCGATCAAGTACTGTCTGAAAGTAGTGTCAAAAGTCTTTGTAACCTGTGCTTTGTTATGAAAGTTGAGGAAGCAAGACAAGAATGTAAGGATTGTAATATGTGGCTCTCTGCCTACCCCATCCAGGAACTGGTGTAATGTTATGTTGTCCTTGTTACAAATGTTTTGTGTTTATTTTAGGCAATGTCGAGCTGCAACCACACAAATGTGGTGACATATTATACAAGTTTTGTGGTCAACGATGAACTGTGGCTTGTATTGAAATTATTGGAAGGTAATTATTTTTTATTAATTATTAGCACCAACAAAATTGATTCTGAGTAAGTTTTTTATCTACATGTTCTCATTATAACTACATGATGAAATATTTTAGTGACGGCTGTGCTGTTGTGAGATGATACCAGAATAAGCAATTGTGATTGTATTAGCATTATTAATGTCATTTGGCTTAGTTGATAAACATGGTGTGATAAATATGAAATATCTCCCTATTTTGTATAATCTTTCACCTTTTATTTTATCCATTACAGGTGGCAGTCTCTTAGATGTGATCAAGCATAAAATGAGAGTAACCAACTGTAGGCATGGTGTTTTTGATGAGGCAACCATTGCCACAGTGTTGAAAGAAGTTCTCAAGGGCTTGGAATACTTCCATAGCAACGGCCAAATACACAGGTACTTATATAGAATTACATTACTGGAACATTACTATAGTCATCCTAAGCATCTATCCCTCTTTAATTATAAATAGTTCGTAACAGTAATTAGTATACCGATCCTTTACCATAATTTCACCTACATAATGCATAATGCTGCTATACAATTATTGCAAAATATTTTTCATTTAAATACTGCTGTGTCCTACTATTATTTCAATTTATAGGTACATGTAGACAATTTAGATTGCAGCAAGCTATTTAAATGCTTAGCAAGCAAATTACACTAAATGATATACAGACTATTTTGTGAATAGCATTCGAAAAATACATTTGAATAATGTAGTTTGCATAAATTTTGTGAATGCTAAGCGATTTGTTTTAACAAATGTTGAGGGTGAAAAAAAATTCGAAGTCTGTGTACTGTATTTTTTTTAAATTAGTCTTTTGCTAGAAGACGCGAATATCATGCTGGCATGCTACTTATTTGTGCACCATCTATTTTTATTTTTTTGCGATTAAATGCCTAATAAATTAAATTAAATTATAAAATACATATTATGTATCTATGTATGACATCTAATATATGAAGACTATCTCAGCTACTACATATGATAAAATCAATAATGCGAAATATGTACTTCATCATCATCAAAATCACCATCATCACCATCATCGACTATCGTTTCACTGCTGTGCAAATGCAAATGCTTTTTAATTGAAATCCTTGCAATCGCGCGTTCGTTGTATATGGTATGCCTACCGATATGGTGTTTCTTTGCGATGAAGTAAATCACTTGTGTATAATTTTTTATCTGCATCTGTATAACCTCTGATGACATCTGATGTGGATGGGGAGTCGGTAGTCATGAAAATGGCTCTGCCTGCTTGGCTCTGTTTGCCCTCTTATACTATAAAAAAAAATAGGAAGTGCAATTAATATATTGTTCAATTTGACAGTTGCGTGCTTGTTTGCCTTAAGATATTGAGAATAACTTAATTTTTTTTGTTTTAATATTAAAATTGCGATAATGATTTAGTGCTATTGCTATGCCAGACAATCAAAACAATACCTAATTGTTTTTAGGTGTTGAAAAATTTTTTGGACATTGTTTTACCTTTTTTTTTTAATAATTATTGTCATTTGTTTAAACAAATTTATTAAGTAAACAATTTTTGACCATTTTCGTAGCTTGGCAACTAAGCAAGTGATCTGATTCGTGCAGAGCTAGATTAAAAAAAACATTGTATGAGAAACGTGCTTCTCACGGGAGCGAACCTGCTACCCGGAATATGCGCGATGTATGCGATTTGTGATGATGTGACGTTATAAAAACTGCTGTTTAGCCCATTATACTATAAATAGCTTACTTCAGTCTTGAATCTGTAATTTCAAAGTAGCGTAATTGAGAGACAATTTACTCTCTGCATAAGTGACCTGCAAACAATCATATCATTTGTCATAATTATGTGCGCGTGTAAGCGTTTCTCAAACAATGTTGCAAGAAAATGTGAAATTTGTCTAAACAAGTAATAAAATGTATTCATTTATTGGAATTAGATTATTGTTCTAATATAAAAACAGTCCTAAAATATTACTAATGAAACATTAAAAGTTTGCAATGCATACGAACAAAACTTAATATCTCCTGGTACTAGGAGATATTAAGTTTCATAAGAGATAATGAACACAATTTATGTGTTTCATGCGTATTAAAAACTATAAATAACATACCGATTAGGACTTATTTTACACTATTGCAAAAGTAACAAGTGTAAACTCGAAAAGGGATGTTACCTATACCTTCAGTTCAGCAAGCTCCGCTATCTTCAATTGAACAGCTCATCTTTTAAACTTTTGTCTTTTAATTTTTTCAATGTGTTTTTAGAATTTTAGTTATTTAGGCATTATTGATGGGTCAGTAATGACTGACATGTCAGTTATGACATTACTGACCATGCTTGCGTGCAATGCTGTAATTAGATATTGCCTTTGTATGGTATCTTTTTACTTGCTGGCGAATTTAATTTTGTGTTTAAAGTGATGAAAAGTTCGTAGTACGAGCGACGAAAAGTTCGTACCTTTATTTCTAAGTTTGTCTATGTGAGCAGTATGAATATCGACGATAAAAATAGAGTTTTATTTTATTAAGTTAACTATATACATAGGTTCTGTTATTGGTGTGGAATTCAAGATTTTGCTTCGAAAACGACTGAAAAATCACCGCGCATACTTATCTAATGTATAAAATTCTCGTGTCACGGTGTGTGTGATTGAACTACTCCAAAATGGCTGGATCGATTCTCATGAAATCTTGTGTGCATATTGAGTAGGTCTGAGAATCGGCCAACATCTATTTTTCATCCCGATATTCCCACGGGATCGAAACTTACGCGGGTAAAACCGCGAGGCGCAGTTACTAAAAGTGTAAAAATTTACTTTTTACTGTCTGGAACACTAGCTTCGGACTCTTAAACAAGTTAATTCAATTTGTAGTTTAAATTATATATTTTTCATATTCCAGGGATATAAAAGCAGGTAATATTTTACTGGGTGAAGACGGGGCAGTGCAGATAGCAGATTTCGGTGTTTCCGCCTGGCTGGCTACAGGCAGGGACCTGTCTAGGCAGAAAGTTAGACACACCTTTGTTGGAACTCCGTGTTGGATGGCGCCAGAAGTCATGGAGCAGGTAAAGGTTCCTCCATTGCTTAGTAGTTCAATGTTGATGCAGACAGGGGCTTAGGAAGTTTAGAGGTGAACATAGGAGATAAACAATGTTACACGAAAGATAAATATATAGAGATATTTTATTTATTTAAATGAAGCGCAAGGTTTTAACATAATTATATTTTTTCAGGACCACGGTTATGACTTCAAAGCGGACATTTGGTCGTTCGGTATAACCGCCATCGAGATGGCCACGGGCACAGCGCCGTACCACAAATATCCGCCGATGAAAGTCCTCATGTTGACGCTGCAGAATGATCCCCCGAACTTGGATACAGGTAACTTTTACATTCTATTGTCTATTAGGTTTGATACCTTACCTGACGAGTCTTGGGCAAAAATTGTCCCTTTATGGGACCCACACTCAAAGAGGCGACGCTGAAGACCAAAAAGGAGATGGCTAGATGAACTCGTATACCTGCCTGATTGGCTTAATGAAGTTCTGGACGGAGAAAAATGGAAAAAATGGGGTGAGATCTCTGGCCAACAATGGGACACAATATAGGGCTTGATATAATAATAATGAGGTTTTATGTTGGGTGACCATCCAATATTAAGGGATTTTCAGAGACAATTTACAACTGATAGTGATATACAATAATTGTGCATTGTATAAAGTGAGCAAAAATGATATTCATAGATATGTCTAGCGGTACGGAGTTGCTGGACCTCCATCAATTGTCATGGATTTTTATCTAAAAAAAAATCTCAAATATTTTAAAATTTCTTAAATTTATAAAACGTATTAAATATATTTCTTTGTTTAGTACCCGTAACACAAGTCCTTACGGTGTTTAGCACGGGACTAGACGAACGTGATGTGCAAAGTCCACAGATGTTATTATTATTATCATTCCAGGTGCGGACGAAAAAGAACAATACAAGGTATATGGTAAAACATTCAGGAAGATGATTGTGGATTGCCTACAGAAGGATCCATCTAAGCGTCCAACTGCTACCGAGCTATTGAAGCATCCATTCTTCAAGAAGGCGAAGGATAGGAGGTACCTAACGCAGACGTTAGTCGCGATCGGGCCTAGTATGGAGACAAGAGTGCATAAGGTATGTTATATTTGTGTTTAAAGAACCTATGCCCTACGCTTACACTCGTGCAGGATATGTCCCAAGGGAAGCATTAATTTATTTAGGATAAAAAGTTTCTTTTTATGACATTCTTTTCATAATATTTAGTCACTAAACATTATATACAGGGTTATTTTATTGAAGACCGGGCAAATTTTCAAATTTGGTTCAGAATCGATAAAACATTTATAAAAAAATAAAATAAAATAGATTTGACCTATGAAAAAAACAAAACGTGTGGATAATGTGAAGCCGAGCCAGCGATGTTTGTTAATTTTCTACCTGACCTTGGAGTGGTGCCGGCGTTCCTTGTAAAAAGTCGATTTCAAATATTTGAATACCCGTTAAGAAAGTCTATTTTATTATAACTTACAGAAATCTAATAAAACTGATTTAAGCTCGACAAAGTATGAATAGAAAATTTTAATCTGTTGTTTTGATTAAAATTGATTATTGACCATAAAACTATTTATGAGTACATAAGTCTATTATCTAGTCATTAAATACACTACGGTTTCGAAAAGCCTTTGTGGGGGATCTGGCATCCCTGAGAATATTCAGAGAATCAAAAAAATCAATCGAAAGAATCAAAGAATGCACATAAATTTTTCTTTTATTTTGGAGTTCCATCAAAAATTTGGTTTGAGAACCACTGATTTAATAAAAATCTGTTAAAATAAAGATACAAAACAGTTAAAATTAAAGTGTAATTCCGTAATTATGCAAGTAACTCGACAGCTCTCGACAGGTCGACAGGTCGACAGGTCGTTACACTCTTCGTGTGCGAAGGTTGATGTATTTTTTCGGAACATTTCAAATCGATGTTTATTTAACAAAATATTTTAAAACACTCTTGGGCTGACTTTTGCTTCCTTATTTTATTTGGCTTGTGACAAATAAATAACCCTATATACAATAGCAGGGGGTGGTTGCATATTCAAATAGATACCATAAAGTGACAGCTACGTAGCATTCCGTGCTTTTCATGAGAGATAGCCATTAAATTTGAGGTAGGAGAGCAGCGCGTCTACATAAATAATGCAGATTTCCTTGGGTCTTGATGGTGATGGCCCCGATTTCTTGTTTGCCTTCTTGTACTTAAAAATACCCTCTATAACTGCAGGCCAGCAAGAGACAGCCAGGTGCGTCCGGACGGCTCCACCGAACGGTGACCGGCGAGTGGGTGTGGAGTGAGGAGGAGGAAGAGAGGGGAGCGGCGCCCGAGGGATCAGATGAGGACGACGACAAGCGACCTATGAACGAGCTGCAGCGAGCCGAATCGAGCGGCAGCGACAATGAAGAGGTGAGCCAGTGGGAGTGGAGTGTGCGAGCGAGAAGTAGCCCCGAGTGCTCTTTCTGACAAGGATGACGATATAAGCCACCCATGAACGAGCTGCAGCAAGCCGACTCGAGCGACAGTGACAATGAGGATGTGAGCTAGTGGGAGTGGCCAGTGCGAGCGAGAAGTAGCTCGGATTGCACCGCTACGAGTTGATACATTTAGTAATATTTTTTTTTAAATCTTCGTATTATAGACATCTTTTAAATAAAAATAGATATTTATATATTTATTGACCAGCTTCCATACGAGTACCTACAGCACAATGATCTTGTACCAACAACATTGTAACGAATCAAAAGAGTAAGT
Source organism: Calycopis cecrops (assembly GCA_001625245.1). Taxonomy (NCBI): domain Eukaryota; kingdom Metazoa; phylum Arthropoda; class Insecta; order Lepidoptera; family Lycaenidae; genus Calycopis; species Calycopis cecrops. The sequence continues at coordinate 415,495 of LUGF01006994.1, read as the reverse complement.
ATATAATTCTTTTTGTTTTAGTCAAAAAAAAAAAACATGCGAGACATTTGCTGGGACCCCCCTCTCTCCAACGTAGATGAGATTTTACTCTTTCGGTCATTAAAAATATTAATTTACAGTCAACGAAAAGACAAAATAAAAGAATTTATTATGGTGCTTCGTTATAATTATTTTTTTTAAAACATTATTGAAATAACTCTTGTACTACTACTATTACTAATACTAATCTCTTGTAATTGATAATTACAGGAGGCGGCATCTGCGAAAGAAAGTGAAAAGCCAAAGGAGACAGAGACACCTGTTATTAACTTGGTGTTAAGGTTAAGGTCAGTGTTATTATTTTTTCTTACACTGCTAGTCACTGTCCTATACACAGAGTATAGTCAAATCAGCGACATGTAGGTACAGTGATGTACTTAGCGCAAGTTTTAGCGGATATTTATTAGAACAGTGAGTCTTTTATTCCTGAAGATTGAGGCCGCTAGTATTTCGATTTACCTAATAAGAATAGCTTGGTTTTACGAATCCACGATACCAAACCACAACACATAAAATATAGGCACATACTGAGAGGGCTGACTGAGACGAGCGCGGTCTTCAAATTTATACAAATTTGTATAACTACTACAATTGGATTTTCCAGTCCAATTGGGCCGAGACAACCATATTTCTCGCTCACGTCGTACCTACTTGCGTATCAAAAGCTGTCGTAATTCTTTCGATGACATTCCGGTGGTCTATGAGGAAAAGGATAGTAACGTCGGTCTAGTCTTCAAAATCATTGAGGTTTTTCACACTACATCTATGTAAGCTACTTTGTGTAATGGCGGGTACACATGTACCGTCTTACCGTACGGTATACCAATGTGTGCGCAGTTATATCGTTACCGAAACGCCACCGCACTTGCAATACATTACGGACTTACGGTATATCTTCAGATACTTTATTTTTCTCCGGTGCCTGTCAGGCAATTTTTATGCAGATTTGAAGGCAAATGTAAATTCACACGCATTACGGTGTCTCACACAGCTATACCTGGTGTACCTTAACAGGTGCGTGGCCGCCATTAGATGGTTCTTTTGATACCCCCCCTTTCAACATAATATGATCCAATAGAACTGCACATCAAACTTTTGGTTGTTGTCTGGCAAATTCGTTTGCGTTTGTAGCCAAAAGGCTATCTCTACGTGATTGATGCTTATGTTATAAAAACAATAGTTTATTTTACAACACTTATCTTGTCTCCTTTTTTTTCGTTTTTGTGTCTCATGGTACCTATTCTGTCAGTTGTTTTGTCCATCTGATACTGTTGTCTGTTGTGTCCCGACCTATGTTTGATCCATTTGAATACTCTAGTTCTTTCCCAAACATCAATTATTTTGTTTTATTTCTTATATCGGTATTACTGACCTTATCTGATAGTTTTAGATTCATACTTCTTTCCATTTTACTTTAGCAAATAGCTTTTCTTTCTTCGTTTTCTTTCTTCAATGACTTGGTCTAACGTGCAGTCGGAGCCAATTTCATGACTACCGACGTCCATTGACATCCGCACAGAGGCTATACAGATGCGTTGCCGCCATCTTTCTCCCTCCTACACAGACCTACACAGACCGCGACGGCTGTCATGTATTTGTAAGCGGGAGGTACCTCCCTGGTCATGCCGATCCAATTCGGCTGCATGCATGCAGCATGGCACTGACTCTTACAAACAATATACAGGATTATTTATTGAAGATAAATGAAAAAAAATGTTTATTTATTAAAATTAGACGATAATATTTAAAACACTCTTGAGTTGACTTTTACTTCCTTCTAATGCCACACATTACCTCTTATTGAAGGTCTTTCCTTTTCTAATTCAAAGTCTATTACAGAAACTCTGGCGGCGAACTGAATGACATCCGCTTCGATTTCATCAACGGCAAGGACACCGCGGAAGGGATAGCAGCCGAACTAGTGGGGGCGGGGTTAGTAGACGCGCTAGACGCCGTGCCGATATCCTCCAACCTCACCAAACTGCTGCAGCTGCATAAACAGAGCAGGACCGTTACATTCCTACTGGTGAGTGTACAACAACAACACATGTTCACGATGTCCTCCAACCTCACCAAACTGCTGCAGCTGCATAAACAGAGCAGGACCGTTACATTCCTACTGGTGAGTGTACAACAACAACACATGTTCACGATATCCTCCAACCTCACCAAACTGCTGCAGCTGCATAAACAGAGCAGGACCGTTACATTCCTACTGGTGAGTGTACGACAACAACACATGTTCACGATGTCCTCCAACCTCACCAAACTGCTGCAGCTGCATAAACAGACCTTTATTTCCCAGCGGTTGTCGGTTTTGCCACCAATGTGGCCTATGTGTGTATAAGACAGCTAGTAAATGATAAAATCCTCGAAAGTAGCATACAAGATAAACACAATATTTCACAAATATTTTTTAAACACAGCTTACAAAGCTTTAAAAAAATGTTTTTAATTTTATTAATATAACGATGATAATTGTCTCTTACAGAATTCGGCGACCGGCAGCGAGAATTTCGACGACAAAACACTGATAGGCTTCGCCCAGATATCTATCGCCGATTCTTAGATCATTATGCATAAGTCTATCCAATCTAGTTGCTATTTGTACTTTTATTTTGATTTCAAAATGGTGCTAGCGAGAGTAGGCTTAAATTAGGATCAAAAATTTGGATCTATATACGACGATAGGGAATTTTCTTCGACGTACACGCAAAAAGCAGCAATAAAGATCATCGTACATTTAAGACTACAGTGTAAGAACAGCATAGCATCTCTTAATGATCGAGGTAATAAGAATTAGATGAATTGGAAGTCAAAGTGTCCCCTATGCTCGTAGTGAGAATTTAGCATAAGCGATTGGCAATGCGCAGGCGTCTTTGTAATCGGCTAAACCAATCTGGTATGAGCAAGAAAGTTCCTGCTTACACCACAAAAAATTATATTGAAAAAAAGTGTACATTTTGAGAGTAAATCATTGTGTAGCATATCTATTTCTTTTTCTAGCACTAAGGCGCGCACTAAAATAGATGCAGAATGTTTAGAGTTTCTTTTTTAATTTTTCCGTTAAAGAAATGGCACGCCTTGCTGTGATTGGCCTGGCCTTAAATGGACGTTGATCTCACACCTTTTCTTCTTAGCAGTATTCTTTGCTTAATAATAAATATATTTATAAATGTATTCCTTTAATCCACATAATTAGGGTTGGTAAAATTCATCATATCAGTAAGAGTAAACGTAAATTGTATTGGTGTTCTTGAAAACCCTTAATAGGTAAGTGCGTCGAACCAAAGATGTCTAGTTTGTAATTCATTCTGATCTGCTGAATTAATGTATTGGTTATTGGCAACTTGGCTATTGGAAACTTATATTTAAGAGGAAGTTCTATATCTGCAGTGTAAAGAAATCAGGGGGGACCGGGTTGTTACCCATCATCCAATGATATATGCGTGAAGCTTGTTCGCGTCGATAGTCACGTCTTGGCAACTCAAAAACCGCTCAACTGCGAGTCAAGGACACGCGCATGTAGGGTTCCGTACTATATCTATAAAAATAACTTTTCATTGCGTTTGTATGAACGACGAAGTTGTATTTGTGCTTTTTGAAAATGTATTATGTCTTAAAAACTAATAATGATATCTCGCTCAAACCATATTTTTTTTTTATTTCTTACTCTATCTATCTTTAAAACAATTGATTTTGACGAATAATGTTTTTAGTAACCTTAATGTCATTTTTAAAGACCTATTCAGAGACACCCCTCAGGTTTGATAAAAAAAAATTAGATTCAGTTCTACATATGGAGTGCCCCACCCTTTATTATTTAATTTATTTATTTTTATCCAAAATTCGAAAAGTGGTTCACAGAATACATCAATCTACAAAGTTATAGCTAAGAAGACCCAATAGTTTCGGAAAAACGGCTGTGACATATCAACGGACGGACGGACAGACAGACATAAATGACAAATCTATAAGGGTTCCGTTTTTTGTCATTTGGCTACGGAACCCTAAAAACATCAATAGTCTATAGCTATCATTGAATCAAATATATAATAGATTCACATTAAAAAAAAACCACAGTTCTATTCAACCTTGCTTTCATTAATAAACTAATAACATTATTTTTGTATAAATTAATAAATAAACTTAAAAACGGATCTACAATCATCTACATAACCCTATCTAACAACGGCTTGTATCTAATTTTCATCAGTAGTATCATGATTTTGCTTATGTACCGCTTTTTTCGCTAATTAATTAAAATAAAAAATGATACCTAAATTAATCTCATCTAATAGGCTATTTGACAGTATTAAAAATAAAAGCTTATTGAATTTAATATTTAATTAATTTGACTATAAGTCATTATAATAATATAAATAAATAATCAATACTTTATTTAAAATCATTTTTTTAAATACGTATTTTTATTCATGAGACATGTGAGTTGTGACTCGAAACTACGTGACATGACGTAGAAGCGCATACGCCATACGCCAGTAGTATCTTGTCAAATGTCAAACAAATTATACAGGCCGCATTCCGAAATCTACTGATTAGTGACGACTGACATAATTACTTTATAATGTAACTTATTTTTTTCTGTATTCTGTAATATGCACGAGAGAGTATATTTCATTCATTCATTCATAGTACTAATCACTTGCCAAATTTCTAGATCAAATTATGGATTTGTAAATTGTAAAAGTTCTGAATAGTACTAGCAGTGATTTCTGGAACGCACTTGTTAATAGTCACTGTCACTTAATACTTGTCATTGCATTTACAAAGGTACTACGTCACAAGAGGCTTATAGAACATTTTGATTATAGAAACGTTTTCGCGGTTTTTATAAATTACTAATCTTCAATTTGAAAATTTGAAAAAAAAAACAAAAAGTTCCTTGATCACCGATAAGCATTCTGAAGTGGTTTTTAAAAACATGTCAAATAGCCTATTGAAGGGATATGGTTCAGGGATTCCGGAGGAAATATATACACATACACGTATTTTCACAGTATTAATTGACACTCGATATACTTTTAATTTAAATCCACATTCAATACAAACACTCGAAAGACACCTGTTTCCTTTACGAACTCTTGAACCAGAATGAATCTCTATTCCAACTCCTAGGTGACCTAGGTGACATTATCAAATGATATTCAATAATAATGTGCTATTTAATTTAATCGATTAATAGCAGCTGTATTGTATTTAATAAATGATCAAATCAGTATATCTGGGAGTGCGAATAAGACAATACTTTTGACTAACTGCAACTAAATTTCCCACTATGATCTCATTTACATTAAATAACCTTACACTGTAAAAGATTTGTTCTTCCCTGGTTTCCTGTAACACATTTCTGTCCCTTTTTGCAAAATTACTCAACACACACATACCCAACACAAAAATACAAGAATATCCAGCAACCCAGAGGGAAGATTTTACGATACAAATATATTTTTCATAGCCAAGTTGATAAAATATTCAATTGTGTTACTATTATATTGTTAAGTATTTCTAATTAGTCTATATTTCTATTGCGCTGTGTAGTGCTTCGATTGCATAATATATATAAAAAAAAGTTATTAATATTCAATCTCTATGGCTGATTTTGGATGATTTGGCAATAAATAATATGTATTTATAATAATATTTTTGGAACTCTTTTGTATCTGGGAGCTTGTAGCACTGATGGCGCACTAATAAGGGAATATATTCACCTGTGCAGTGAGTAGTAAACGAAAAGGCCATCTATTCTATCACTATTTAGATAAATATATAAATTAGACTAAAATTTGTTGCCTTTTATGTAAATATGTGTATTAGTAAAGCTTTATACAATCTCAAATCTGTCCAATAGTTAGAACTCATTGAAATTACTGTGAATTTAACGTATGCTTGATTATGTAAAATAGTATAAGTACATGTCTCGATATTCACTCACTCATCTTTTTGGGGTCACTCTATTTTGAACCAATACTTTTATTAACCAAGTACTATATATGCCTAAGACGTCATTGAAATTCAACTAGCTAGGTAAGACTTAAATAAAATATAAAAAATACAATTTAAATGTACGGCAGACTATATCTGATATCTTAAATATGTTAAGCAAATTATTTGATTAGAATTTAATTTCAATTTAAGAATCTCTGCTTCCTTCCCTTGTTAATCTCATTTTTGTTTAATTACTTGCACCATTTTTATATGGAAACACCTGATTTCTCTTGTATATCGTAGATATTATAGTAGTTGCGTTTTTAATATGCATTTCATGGTCAATAAATATAGGAAAAAAAAACAAAAATCTTTAATTATTTTTTAAATCATTCACATTCTGTCTGAAATTTTCGTATTGTATGTTTCTAAATGAGTATTAATTTTGGGTATTTTCTTTTATTTATTATACTTTAGTGATTCCTAATTTCTATTATTAAAAAAAATATATCGAACAATGTTAAAGTTAAAAGACAGTGACTTATTAACGCCAGATACTGGCTAACTAGATAAAATAGATAATAACGAGAGTAATAGCTAAGTTTCTGCTAATGTATGGAGAATATGACGTACAGACAGACATACATAATAACGTTTTAATGTGTGAATTTTTTTGTGCTGTCACTTAGCATTTCAAGTATTGCTTGTGATTCATACATATATATACATATACACTTTATTTAAGCATTTATTTAAGTCATTGAGTCGCAAAGCTGGTCTTTGTGATATAACCTTTGCAATATTCAGCTGTTTCGCCTAATAAGTTAAAAGCAATATTTTACGAACTGGCAATTTCTTGTACTTAATGGAGCTAAATAAAAAAAACGTAATTAAAAAGTTATCAAAGTGCTTTAAAAAGCGTAATACGAATATTTATATAATTATAATATTTTGATGTATTTATTGTAAACTATAATTAAATATTTCAACATACACGTGGCAATATTATTAGTAACAATAAAATATTCAATTTTAATAAATAAGATATTGTAACTTGTATTAGGATATTCAACAGTTTAATGTATTGCAATTTTAATGATGGACCTAAATACTTGAGCGGGCCATAGGTGGAAATATTTTTAAATTGATTACCTGGTTAGGGTCTAGATCGACTAACGTATTGGTGGCGAAGATACCCATTTACTAACAGTTGAAGTTTACCCTTATGTCAAAAGACATATGATTGAGTTGAGAACTATTCACTCTTGAAGCTGGTAAGTTGTAAAAGAAAATAAAATTATAAACTGGCTGTCATTTTTTGCTGTGCGAATTGTACCTGTACATAAAAAATATTTAAGGTTGAATCTAGTTTGTTATTAAATGTGTCTCTTCGCCGTATCGGTTAGATCTGCCTTCACATTCATCTAAATATTATTGGCTGTATGTGACATTAAAATTAAATATTTTATATATAATATATACATTATTTCGGTCTATTTGAAACGCATTGCCTATTCGACTGCCTCAATAATATAACAAAAAAAATAATAAGTATTAACAACGTGAATTTAAATATAATACGAAATTTTTCTATGTGTAAAAAATATTAATGTACCTACCTACCAGATGGTAATTGTAACAGGATAGAATGTGCTAAGTCCAATCAAAGCTTCCGTACTTCTTTTTAATGCTTGAGTAGACCAACGAGCAGTTGGTACCTTACTAGTAGGTGAATACTAATGCCCCCTTTTTTAATCACAACCACCGCCAAACACCAATATCACCAAACCCAACGGCATAGATATTAATTGCATTGTAGTTAATATGTATTATGGCTTATAAAAGGGTATTTGACACTATCAAAAATATACTACGAATTATAGTCATCATAATAAATAAGATAATAATAAACCGTATACAAGTCTATTGTATATGTAAAAAAAATATATTGTAAAATTGAGAATGAAATAAAAAAAATAAATAATTGTCAAATATGTTTGCCCTAGTAGTTACATGGTTCCTATTTTTTTCCAATGTTCCAATTAAGAGGTTATGCTATTGCCTCATTGCAGCAGAATAGAGCCGGTACGACGGGTATCTCTCGCTCACACGATGTAAGCCGTATAGTGGCAGAAATGTTGAGTTGCATTTCTGTCTTTGCGTGCGGTGTGAGTTTCCTGTGGCCCATATGAGGGTAGCAGAAAAGGACCGTAGCCGGCAACGTATTTTCCCCAGCACATTCTATCCGGAAAAAAAAATATTAGTAGCCTAGATGTATTTGCGTTGGTCTTAAAGTGTATTCGCTGTTTGAAACTGATTAACCGTATGGAAACTGTACTGTCTTCACACAAGGTTAACTTTACAATAGGGAAAGCGCGCCAATTCGATACATATCCCTATTTTACTATTTTAAAATCCACGTTAAACTGGTTCGTGTACAATGTCCATGTTTCGAAAACAAAACATAATTGAGTTGAATTATTTTAACGCTAAAATAAAAAGGCCAAAAACAACAAACGAAAAATAGCGTAAAACAAAACCTCAAACTATAAAAATAAAGGTTTGTATCATGCACCAAAATATATGCATCGTGAATTTCATTAACTAACAACAGGTACATGATTGTAATTATATTTTTATCCTCGTGAATTATTCGGATTATACAAGTGTCATTTTATACATTTAAATTAAAATATGATTGAATAATTGTAAAAAAAAATTCAATATATACGCTAGAGGTGGGAAATTGTCACTGCCTTTGACCGTGTGGCTCAAGTAACTTGTGTGGCCTTTGGACCTGCCAGAATGTACAAATAAATATACAGCCAGGGTTGCCTAAATACACCAATTAATACAACTAAGAAACTAATATTTTACCGTTAGTATAATCCCCCCTCTGGTTAGAGTTAAACCCTAACTATAGTCCGGATAAGTTTAAAGCCAGGGTACTTTACAGACAACAGTGATGGCAGTTAAGTCTCTATAAAGGTCACGATCTTCAGTCTACTCGAGCCGTTCAGTGTTATTTGTATGAAACTCCATACTGCAACGCACACTAATGGGAAAAGTAAGGCTATCGCCTCGCCTCGAAAAGCGAAGGCGATACTGTTACGTTCCCTTTCCGAGTTGATATGTTCCGATCATAAGTGGCGTGTAAGTTGACAGTTGCATACATACAAATACACATAAGACGAAAAGTGAGCGTTGTTCTTTACGCACTTACTCGCGTCCATACCGCGCCTCGATTGAGACATGTAAACATGTTACTGCGCATTCACTATTTAATTTTGATTACAAGCCCGAATTTGATTAAAACATTAAAAAAATGTAAACCATTAGAATTTAACTAGTTTTGTGGTAAGCTGCCAAAAGTAGCTGGTCGAGTTTTGTGGGAGAAAAACGGTACATAAAAGACGGAAGCTTCTGCGATGACAGGACTTGCGGCGAAGAGACAGAAATAAACTTAATGTGCCGTATGCAACTGATGTTCGCTACAACATAGATGACCTTAATTGAAACGAATTTAAATGTCCGCTGTCTGGCTAGATCGAAATATAGTTACAAGACGTTCCTTATATCGAAAGTTCTGGAAACCGAAGTTATCTCGACACCACGAGACCAGATAAACTGCGTCACTGTTGAAAAACAATAACAAATGAAAGTTTCTACGAAACACATATCACAGGGTTGCGTCGCGGTCTATATATGTATCTATAGTTCTAGGTTTATATAATTATAATTGGATTGATAGCAAATAAAACATTCGATTAGATAGGAAAGTCGTTCTACAATATCTAGGTTTTGACGTACAGTATTAATTAAATTAATATTACAAAATAATTACTTGTGATTTCATGTCTTATGTAAATGATTTCTTCGTGCATTCTTAATGTTAACCTAGGATAGGTATAGGTCGTGTTTGAGCTCGAAATGTATTTGATTTGATTTAAGTTTCAAGTATTATTGCTGTAGAAATATAAATGTTACTGTAAAAGTACGTATGTTGGCAAATCTTAAGTTTTATTAGTAAATCCTAGGATTAACCAATATCAACTGGTAAATGTACGGATTTAATATAAAAGATACGATTTTTCGGGCTTTTACCATTAGAGTTTGGTATATGTTAAGTTTGTGCATTGTGCCTATGTGAAAAAATACAAAGAGAAATGCACCAAATAAGGTGTTTTTATGATACCGAAAGGTATAGACATAAGGAAAAAGTGGTGTAATATGAGTTCAATGAGACTATGTTCTCTCATTTATATTTTAAGTTTGTGCTATTTCCCTTGGCTGAGGTACAAGTAAAAATATTATATATAAAAAAAGACGTAGAAGATCGAATAAACACAATATTGACCCTGCTGTTTCTACTCCTTTTATTTCAGTAGATGTCATATCTGGATTTGCAGCAAAATAGGTACGTAGTTATCATGAACAAGTTAATTTTAGGTAGATTGTCTGATTGCGCCTTCACGTAAGCGATATCAGTCATTTTCCAGGGAGTCTTTTTGTAGTCTCTGTAGACTCGCAGAAAAATGAATTGTAATAAACTTATACAAAAAGAAGTGTAATGTAACTAAAATATCCGCTTAATCAAAAACAACACTGAATACAAACGACACACTGAGTACACAATCACCAATGCTGTTTGGAAATGACGTTATATGTCCACAGATATAATAATAATAATAATATCTGTGGACATATACACTACACTACGTCTAGTCTAGACCCGTGCTAAGTATCGTAAGCACTTGTGTTACGGGTACAAGACAACGGAAATATATTTATTATTTTATACATTTATGAAATTTTATATATTAAAGATTTTTATTATATGAACACATAAATACATAGATAAACATCCACGACCTAGGCGGGATTCGAACCCGCGACACCTGGCGCAACATGCTCCACTTATCCGAGCCCTGTACCACTGCGCCAGCCTGGTCGCCAAATTATTTTTTTTGGCGCCACAATCCGTTCCGACCCATTTGTTGCGTTTCACCTATTTTAATTTTCCCGCACAAATTTTGCACATTGTAATTATTATTTTCTAATTGAAAACAAAATTATATAAGAAAATATTAATACGTAAATATTATCATTTAGTATATAGACGATCTCATATTATTTCGGAGTTTTACCTTTTAGAGTTAGTAAAACTTAGGTTTTACTAGGAAATCTTTACCGTGGTTCGGACTTTTACAGTAACATAAACAATACAATATAACCAGTAAAGTGGAGATGCATCTGAGTGTATATTACTAGATGTATGATTGATTGAAATGTAAAAACTATTTTCACGTTTAAAATTTAGTCGATAATTCTAGATTGAGTAATTTGTATACCTTGTGCCAGTCGAATTATTACATTCAAAAGAGTATTTATAGTAAAATATGCTTCCATATTTCTAGTAAATGCTCAGATTTGTCTCGAATGAATTCTTGTGAATGAAACATTCGATATTTAATTACAATTATTAATTTCAAATAGTTTATTTTGTATTAATTATAACCGTACAATTTCACCATTTTGAATGACAGTGTTTATTGTAAAAAAAGTGTTTTATATTTCGCCTTGTCCGAGTCGAGAAAAAAATATGCAATCATCTGTTGAACGTACCGGTATCTAGTCGCCTCTTCCTGTAGTATTATATTTTATTTGCTAAGAAGATAACAATCTTTGCATATAAGTTGTCAATATCAGTTAATGTGTAATGGCTATAGCGACACTTGTGTATTTCTAATTTAAAATGCGAATATAAATAAAGAATATATATTTTATGTGTATGTGTTATTTTGTACCCGAATGTACATGTACTGCGCTGTCGCGTTTCGTGCGGTGTGCATGTAGCCCATGGTGGGAGGAGAAAGGAAGGCAGCGCATCTTTATAGCCTGCGAATGTCTATGGGCGTCGGCGTCGGTAGTCATGAAAATGGCCTCGACTGCTCGAAAAAAAAGAATGACGCCACATTTTGGCTAAGACCTGGCATATAGATAAGTATTCACGTCATGGCAACACCCATAAACATCCTTACAATAAGAGATTGATCCGTCTTCCTCAGTCCGTTTCCTAACAGGCTGTCCTCTCAATATCCGCGCGAAACACGACATGCTATTTTAACTACAGAATAATAAACCTAACAGATACTTCACTTTCATACAAAAGTGAAAATACCTACGCTATAATTATTCACAAAATCTTGCTGTTGTTCGCAGCGAAGAAAAATGCACCTTATTTATGCTTTAATAGAGATGCAGATTGTATGGCTTACTTGTAAATGCGTCTCAAAACTGAATCGCAAGGGTTGGTTCTAAGATGATATTAATGTTAAATGAAAGAAATAAAAATTATGATTGAATTTATTACTTCTTTATTATGATTAAAAAATGATTCTTTATAATTGATTTAAAATAAAATCACTCCACAATGTTGTAATTTTATTCATAGCTATAGTCTATGAATAAAATTGTCGCTACTATGCAGGTCCTGGCCCGAATGATTTTGTACCTATAAAAGGGCCCCCATTTCAACTCTGAAGTCTCCAAGCCTCGGCCGCGGGCCCAGTGAGAGCTGAATCCAGTGCTGATTAGCTTTGCAGCAGCCGCTCACGAATGGATCCAAGTGGCAAGAGATATTAGCGTTGAGCTAAGGAGCTTCGACAAGCCGTAAATGGATAAATATGATGTTGATGTCAATTGGACGGTGTACCTGTTGCGAACTGTTGCTCCCTTTTTTTTTGTTGACGCAGGGGAATGCCTTTACGCACGCTACCCAGGAGGCCGGGTGGCTCAACCGGGTACAGTGTCGGGCTCGACAACTGGGTCGCCCCTACCGACTAAGCCCCTGCGGGTGCCTTCAGCCGCTATGATTGGAGGGCCCCGGATCTGAAAGTAACAGGGCGCCTCCAGCGACAGGCTGGCCTCAGTGAAAAGGCCAGACTCCTCCTTAGGGACTGTCCGGCTGCCTTTGAATAGTCCCTAACTCCACGTCGGAACCGTGCAATAGGGTCCGGTTCCCATCCTAACTCCTGGTCCCAAACTGTTGCTCCCTATGATAAAAATATTTGTTTTCATTGTTTACGTATAATTATCTGCTGTGTCACCAAAGTTGACCAATTGTTTTATATTTGATATCATATATATGTATGCGAATATTTTGTAAATTAACGTCGCTCCTCTGCAAAGAAGCAGCAGATGCCTTGCGAAGTCTGAATCAATGTTTTATTAGCGTTTGTGATACGGATAAACCGAATAACAAGTAAAAACGGATGTTCCAAATTGATCGTTTTCTAGCATCTCACAATATATTAAAGCACAGCCGTCACTTGTATCGTGTTAGCGAGAGGTACCTCCCCGGTCAAAATTCGTGTTGTTTCTCCGCATATTGCGTTGAGACGAATTGATATCCGCAGTGCCTCGGGACGGATCGCGGCGTGTATTAGTTATTAATCATTGTCGCGCCTCGCCCTGCAGGCGGAAACCACAACTCGCCACCTAAGCATCGTAGGACAAAGTGCACTGTCGGCAACTTATTCCGTCGACTTTGTTTTAAAGTTTGGCGGAGTACAACGTCGGGACTGCACCCGAATCCAGCCCACCATCAATATGCCGAAGAAAAGAGATCCTCGCATCATAGTCGAA
>LUGF01006994.1:380333-401844 GCA_001625245.1 Calycopis cecrops | reverse complement strand
CGAAGACGGAACTTACGCCATCTTCGTGCGCGAGACCGCCGACTGTGGTGCGACCACCTCGACATCTGAGGCGTCAGAAGAGACGCGCGGCCCCAAGCGGACGGCTACGTCACCTGCAGTAGGTACGTCTAAGGTGGTTGGGCTGTCCGATACCCCACCATCGCCGCAGTACCACTCCCCTCCCTCATCACCGGTGCCGCACCCAAGGGAGCACTCGCTTAGAAGAGGCTGGCATCATCACCGGCTGAATATGACAGGCAGCTGCCACCGGAAACACAACCCGGAGTTCACTCACCGGAACTCCGAACACCATCTCCGAAGAGGACCCCATCGCTACCATCGGCCACGTCTACGATGTCTGCGGCGTCCGAAGCATTCAGCAGCGTGCACACGTCGGACCTAACGCGGTACCGCAGCTTCGCCGAAGCGCTGGACCAGCCGAAGACGACAAACGCAGGTAACACTCGTTCGCACACGCAAATAGTTCCCCCTGTAAATGCCGCTTCGACGGTACCAGCTGACATTTCAATGCATGCCGCTTCGATGGCAACCCAACATGGCAACAATATTGCCCCCCCAACACCCCTTCAGGGTTTAATAAGGCTTATCCTCCTATCATAGTAGAAGTGTTACCCGACTGGCCGCAGCACTTCAAAACTCTGCGGGACAGATTAGGCCATATTCCCAATGCCCGACCCTTCGGGAAGGGCATCAGATTTTTACCCCAGACACCCGAAGAGTTCAGGGTGGTTCAGGCATATCTTTCGGAGTTGACGAGTACCAACCCGGCGGTGCAATGGCATTGTTACTCTCCGCGCGCAGAACTCCCCACGAAAGTGGGTATTAGAGAACTGCCAGCGGGGACAAACGTGCAGTGCATCGCCTCCGAATTGAGTGACCTGGGCTTCCCTGTACGCTTCGTCAAACATATAGTGGCGAAACAAAAGCTACACCGACTATTCGCCATCACTGAACTACTGTGTATGCCTGGGGTAGTGGTCGAGGCGTGGAGGGGTCGTACTGGGCCCCTCCAATGCCATCGTTGCCAAGTTTTTGGACACGCTTCGACCAACTGCCACTCCGCCGGCCCCCTATGTGGAGCCGATCCCGACCGCTCCCTGACAGGGGCCACCCCACCCTAATTTGTTGACATTCCAACTGCCTCCGCAGCCCCAACCCTATCAAACTACACACACTCACAACACACACACTACAACACACTCATCATCATCCCACACACCGCGTAACCAGGCAGGCGGAGTGGACGTTAACCTCTCCCCGGAGGACCTCCGTCGTATGATGGCGGAAGTAGTAAGGGAGGAGATCGTGCGGTTTCTAGCCACACCGCTGCAGTGGCTCGCAAATAATTTCTCAGCATACCTTCCGTCAGGTGCCCAACATGGACAGAATGTCCCTTAGAGTCGTGTATTGGAACTCTGGCGGAATTAGCAACAAGAGAGACCAACTGAGGTTGCTCGTACAGAAGTACGATGTTCACATTGTGCTCCTAGGCGAGACATTCCTGAAGCCCTCTCAGACCTTCCGCCTGCCCAACTTCGCGACCTATCGCCGAGACGAAGTGTCGCCGATTGGCCTAGCGTACCGAGGTACGGCGGTGCTAGCGCCGCGGGACATCGTTCACGACGAACTTCCACTTCTTCCCTTCACGGCCATGAGCTCCATTGGAGTAGCAGTTCATATTCCCGGGGGGAGCTACACATCTACACGGCGTATAAACCGCCGTGTAACAGCTTTGACTTGCCTGATGTCCACCGCATCCTGGATGCAGGGAACCGGGTGTTGATTGCTGGGGACCTGAACTCCAAACATACAGCTTGGGGTTCGGCCTCCATTAATTATGCCGGCGCCAGGCTCATGGCTGATTCGGAGGGGTACGATTACGCCGTTCAGGGACCTATTTGCCCGACACACGTGCCCACGAACCCCAATCAGCTTCCGGATATGCTGGACAACGTCCTACACAAACAGTTACACACCACCCCTGACATAGAGGTGCTCTATGACACATCTACACAACACTTACCTCTGTTGATTACGCTTGACCAGGGGGCAACCCTTAGGGAGAGTGCCAGGACCAGAGCCAGGGTCGACTGGTCTGTCTTTAGGGACAAAATGGCCGGGTTTACTGTCGACGACGTGCTGACTACTCCTGGGGAGGTGGAAGCAGCCGCCTGCCACTTTACGGAGACAATCTGGAGAGCGCAGGCGAAGGCGACCACCACCGTACCAGTGAGGACGCACCGTCGAAGCGAACTTCCCCCAAGCCTGTTGGCGTCTCTTATTAAGAAGCGTCAGCTGAGGAAACTGGTCAGACACTCGCTGTCCTCGGGTTAAGACGGAACTCAACAGATTGTCTGAGGAGCTGTCTTTGGCGGTGAAGGAGTTTCACGGTGTCGGCTGGGATCGGAGAATATCCGAAGCCCGGGATGACGACACTAGGCTCCACGCCCTCAAAAGACAGTTAACCAGACCCAAACACTTCACAACACTACTGCTGGATGGCTTGGGCAGGAGACACTACGGTGCTCAGGCTCATGCCAAGATCCTAGCCACGCACCTACAGACAACATTCACTCCACATGCACCTGCCGCTGTCGCCTCCGAACACCATGAGCGCGTTGAGGATCGTGTGCGGGAGCTCTTATCCAGTCCGACACCGCAGCTTCAGGGGGGAGATTTTATCTCTCCCTCAGAACTGTGGAAGGTTGCCCGGCACCTCCCAAGGCGCAAAGCACCAGGCATGGATGGAGTTCCCACTATGGCCTCATCATGATGCCCCGACGTACAGGCGTTGCACTGGAGAGACTAACCAACGGGATCCTGCGTACTGCCCACTTTCCGGATATCTGGAAAGAGGGGAGGGTTATTGTGCTACCGAAGACGGGTAAGCCCCGAAACTTGCCCGGAACTTACCGGCCGATGACGCTACTATCTCACATCGCGAAGCTGTTTGAGCGGTTTCTGCTCCGGAGGCTGAAGAGGCACATCCCCATGAGGGACGAGCAATTCGGCTTCCGGAGCGGTCACTCGACCAACGTGGTCGAGTGACCGCTCCAATTGACGCTGGTACTCCATCACTTGGCCATGGAGTGGAATAAGGGGAAACACAGCGTCGGAGTGTTTCTCGACATGGAGAAGGCCTTCGACCGAGTGTGGTACTCCGAGCTCCTGTACAAGTTGATGGATGTCGGCGTCCCTCACGCGATGGGAAAGTTAGTAGCGTCCTTTTTACACGGCTGGACATTTCGCGTATCGGTAGAGCAACAACTTTTGACCCCTAGGGATGTGCGCGCGGGAGTTCCGCAAGGCAGTTGTCTCTCCCCATGTCTGTACTCGGCTTACACCATCGATGTCCCCACCCTAAGTGATCGTTTGGGAGAGGGAGAGGAGGATGTGCTGCTCGCGCTTTTCGCCGACGACAGCGCTTACTTCATATCGTCGCACAAGCCAGACCTCGCGGTCGCGCGCATGCAGCGGCTTCTTGATAGGCTACCGGAGTGGCTAGATAAGTGGAGAATGTCCGTCAACGTGGCGAAAACGGCTTCTCTATTCGTCAGCCGAAAGCGCGACATGCCGGGACAGTTAACGTTGAGGGGCCAGGAGCTGTCTTGGAGATCCTCGGTGCTGTACCTCGGATGCAGCATTGACCGTTCGCTGCGTATGGGCTCGTAGGTTGATCGTCAGATCAACCAGACGATTCCCGTGCGTTGCTGTGGCCGGTGTTGTCATCAACACCGGCCACATGGTGTGTCCACAGCATATATTGAGGTCCGGTGAAAAAAAAAGAAAAGAATACATGAAAGTATCAACTTAATACCTACCAGTATTATGTACGGTTCTGGTACGGTGTTTCCGCACCTTACCGGCTACCGTTTGAGCCATTTGCCACAAAAACTTTCTTCAAAACATCATCTAATTGGTGATGTCGTAACACATTGTTTTCTGTATTCAATCACGCGCTCGCCACATAATTCAGGGGTCAGGGTTGCCATTTGTACGTGTGACGTTCAGTTTTTAACTTTTATCTTAATCGGTCAAGTTTATTTAATAATTCCTGGTAAGATAAATGTGTAGTACATAAATAAGACGACGATAACCCTGCCGTATACAATAACCCAAATGTGTTTTCCACTGATCGCAAAACACGTCTTGCACCCAAACTTAGAAATTCCTGGAGTTTTTAGGTTAACTCAGTAGCGTGGTCTAACATTCGCTTACAGGTTTAAGCAGATGCGTCGCCTTCTCCCTCCACAGGCCACCAGAAAGTTACACACCGCACAAAATGTGACTAGGTACCTTCGTTGTGTAGCGCCAATTCGGCTGTATTCAGAACGGCAGCCTCGTACGGCCTAATTTTATTGCCAGCTCTATGCAAGGCATAAGTCTACGCAATCAGTAAATACATCAGTTTTTTTTATGGTATAGGGGGCAAACGAGCAGGTGGTTGTGACTACCGCCGCCCATAGACATCCGCAAAACTAGGTGTCTTGCAGACGCGTTGCCGGCCTTTAAGGAAGAGGAATGCTCTTTTCTTGAAGATCCCTAAGTCGTATCGGATCGGAAATACCGAGGAAGGCAGCTGGTTCCATAGTACTGTTGTACGCGGTAAAAAATGGCGTTTATACCGCTCAGTACCACATTTAGGAATATCGAGATGGTGGGCATGGAACTCAGCTGCTGGTATTAAGCCGAACAATTCGTCGGAACACTCCCCATTGAAAATTCGGTAAAAGATGCAGAGGGAACCGACATCCCTCCGTAGGGCCAATGGATCGAGCTGCCTGGAAATAACAGGGTCATCAACGATTCGAGTCGCTCTACGTTGAATACGGTCAAATGGATCTAGCTGATATTTCGGGGCCCCTGCCCAAAGGTGGGAGCAGTACTCCATATGTGGGCGGATCTGCGCCTTGTAGAGTTGCAGTCGGTGGGCTGGTGTGAAGTACTGCTTAGCCCTACTGAGTATACCCATCTTCTTTGAGGCAAGTTTAGCCTTAAACGCGCAAACTTGTGTCTTCTGGGGGTTAAAGCGGACTAAACTTAGTCGGCCCCATTCCGAGGCTTTGGACAATAAAGCCTCGACTTCAGACAGAAGTTTGTTCCTATACTCGGTGACATATTACCGGGAAATATTGGAACGGCCAGTATATAAAGCATCTCCGGTGCTGTCATCTGCATAACAATGAAGGCCGCTAGTTTGCAGCATGTCATTTATATGCAGGAGAAACAGCGTAGGAGAGAGAATACAGCCTTGGGGAACACCAGCATTGACAGGTTGAAGATTGGAGCATGCACCGTCGACAACGACTTTGATGCTGCGACCTGTCCAAAAACTGGTGATCCAATCGCATAATTTCCCAGGAAGTCCGTATGAGGAAAGCTTTGAAAGGAGCGCTCTGTGCCATACCCGATCAAAGGCCTTCGCTATACCCAAACTAACCGCCAATGCCTCCCCCTTGGTTTCAACTGCCTCCGCCCAACGATGCGATAAGTAAATTAGAAGATCACCGGCTGATCGTCCACGGCGGAAACCATACTGGCGGTCGCTAATTATTCGGTGATCTTCTAAGTATCGCAGAGGCTGGCAGTTGATTATGGATTCCATAATTTTGGAAATCAAGGGGGTTATCGCAATAGGTCGGTAGTTGGATGGATCGGAGCCTTCGCCTTTTTTTGGGATCGGGTGCACTAAAGCCGTCTTCCAAGAGCTCGGGACAATGCCAACAGACTAAGAGTAACGGAAAAGACGCGTTAAGACCGGTGCCAACTCCGGAGCACATGTCCTCAGCACTATCGGTGCGATGCCATCGGGCCCACTCGACTTGTGAACGTCCAGGGAAAGAAGTGCTTTACGCACTGCGTTCTGTCGGAACTTAATGTCCGACATCGAGTAACTACACTGTGGGATAGTAGGCGGTGTAGTTATTCGCATATTTAGCTTTATTGCATGGATATCTTAATCTTTCGGGTGTTCCCCGTTGACCAGGGCCAGAGTGTTTATGATACACACACATTCAATCGTGTAGATATACAACTGGGTTGCCATATTCTTGACATAGTTATCTGAGTATTCATCCCGAGCCAGTAAAGGCTGGTGTTCCATCTCCCACTCTGTTTCTCAGACGACCGGCTGGCGCAGTGGTACAGGGCTCGGATAAGCGGAGCATGTTGCGCCAGGGGTCGCGGGTTCGAATCCCGCCTAGGTCATGGATGTTTATCTATGTATTACATGTATTTCTATAATAAAAATCTTAAATATATAAAATTTCTTAAATTTATAAAAACATATTAAATATATTCCGTTGTCTAGTACCCGTAACACAAGTCCTTACGGTACTTAGCACTGGGCTAGGCTAACGTGGTGTGTAAAGTCCACAGATATTTAAAAATTTCTCCTGTGTATTAATGACTTGCAAGCCCGCTGTGTCCATCTATATGGATGACTGAACTGAAGACGCTTTATACACTGGCCCTATCAATATTTAAGGGAATTAAATTTCTGTCTAAAGGCGTGTCATTGTTAGCCAAAGTATTGCAATGGCGCTGACTTGATTTAGTCCAGCTCAATCAGCCAAAAAAACTAAAATTGTGCAAACCTGCCTGAGTGTCTTATTTTTACCAAATTTTTAGTTTTATAAAATAAGGATCAATTGCAATTAAAATATTCTGTACTGATGTTAATCTGAATGAACTGTAAGTATGGATGATTTTTATACTTTTTCTCTCTCTATTTTTACTGTCTTTTTGTGCTAAAATTCTAAACCAGAAAATAAATGCGTAGAGAGCTGTGAAGATCTGAGAGCCTCGAGTTTCTAGGAACTCCATATTTTTATTGATACATAATTTTGAGACTTGATAAGAGTTAGGGGAAATCTATTTGCGCGTTCGCACATCGCGCGGTCGGTATATAAAGCTTCGTCGAGCTGTGGACGCTCAAACGCCCCGTTATCGCAGCTGACACAGTACACCAATTGTTATTAGCAAATATCTTGCAGCCATGTTACCTAAAGTTGTGTTCGTGTGTCTCCTTGTGTTCACTATCGTGGCTTCGAGCCCAGTGTCGAACGCCAATTATCCCCCAGAAGGTAAGTGCTTGCGCAATGTTTTTTTTATCTGAGTTTTTTTATTTTTTTGTGAGTTATTCACTTTTTCTATACTTTCTGTTTATTTTCGGCGCGTGTGTTAAGTTTATTGTTTATGTATATTTAAACTGAACTCCATAACACCTAGGATTATTTGAGCGATGGCTGATTTTGTTTTTAATTTTATTGAAACTGCAGTCAAATTGTTATATTTAATTTTTCATAAATTTATTGTTTCGTGGATTTAGTAAATTTGTTTCACAAGCGTTATATCATAACTGAACTAGATGCTGGTCAAGTCAAAATTGTGATCAATTTCTGAGAATTTACTGTCAGTTTTATCATTAAATGCATTAGCGACTTTTAAATATAATTAGGATGTCAGTCGTGGGATGATAATTAACTAATAACCTTTTTCGGAGTTAACTGCATTAAAGCGCATGGTGTGAAACCATAATGTTATAAAGCAGTGGTTCTTAACTAGTGGTCCGCGGACCATCAGTGGTCCTTGGAAGTATCTCAAGTGGTCCACTAGCGATGCCATTGACTCCATATTAACAAACGAAATCTTCGTAATTTTTTGGGTGCTCCGCGGAATAACGAAGATTTTGTAAATTATCCCTCAGGACTAAAAGGTTAAGAACCACTGTTATAAAGAGTAAAATCATGTGAAACTTCTTATTATAATGCCCTTGCAAAGACAAGATTCAAATCTAAAGATGTTTTCAACGTTGCATGTCTTGGTACGGCTTTTGCCATGGCAAACGCCACTCATCCCAAACTATTTAAAAAGATAAAATATACTTTATTCATTAAACGCTACAATAGCTAAGTGGTTTTGTTCTTAATGAGATTAATATAAGCCAAGCATCTTATTTTTCTTAAAATATCTGTGGACTTTACACCCCACGTTAGCCTGGCCCCGTGCTAAGTACCTTAAGGACTTGTGTTACGGGTACTAGATGACGGAACAATTTAATATGTTATATAAATTTAAGAAGTTTTATATATTTAATATTTTTAATATAGAAATACATATAATACATAGATAAACATCCATGACCAAGGCGGGATTCGAACCCGCGACCCCTGGCGCAACATGCTCCGCTCATCCGAGCCCTGTACCACTGCGCCAGCCAGGTCGTCAATTTGTTTGTTCACAAAAATTATTGTTAATGCTATTTATTTATACCTTGTAATTAAACTCGAAGTCACGCGGTCTGTGTAAATGTGTCTATCAGTACATAATTTGTAGCAAAATTGAGCAACAATAAAAAAAACCAGCAACATTATTCGCAGAGGCCAACAATAGACGTATTGTAAACTTGCAGTAGAACTCTGGAAATAAATGAAATCATTATACTGAGGCCGGAAGATGCGGCCCACAAACTATTAATATGCTTTCTATCGTATATAGCGGCGCGTCAGCAAATGTTTAATTTACTTCTACACCTTCTGTAAGACGTAGATGAGCCACCGAATTGGCTATCAGTACCGGGGAAGCAAATCTCACATAACAAGACGGAGAGCCCCCAGAGTAGCCGGTGACCCATGGTGGTAGGAGGAAGGAGGGCAGCGCATTTGTAGAGCCTCTATGCGGATGCCATGGGTTTCAATAGTCATGAAAATGCCACCGACTGCTCGTTTGCCTCCTATGCTATAAAAAATGAGAAGAGAAGACTAGCGTTTCAGCCGAGGTCTGCCTGGAGGAGGAGGAGGAGCTGGAGGAATCCTGTTGCGGATCCGGGACCCTCCAGTAACAGCAGCCGAAGGCTCCCGCAGGGTTTTAGTCGGTATTGCAATAAGTGTCGAGTCTGACACACGGGCTCCTAGTTATAATACGTACGTATTGCCCTGCGTCAAGAAAAAAAAGAGGATCCACCGCTTTGAAGTTCCTTTATCGTGGACTAGGCGTGGGTGATATTGATCACAAGCCCACTTTTTACACCGTCAGGTGCAAGGCCTTTTTTTATGGTACAGAGGGGCTAACGAGCAGTCGGGGACATTTTCATGACTACCGACGCCCATAGACATCCGCATAGAGGCTGTACAGCTGCGCTGCCCTCCTTTCTCCGCCCACCTCCACCGGCTACTTACACACCGCACTAAACGCGACATTACAGATCACGCGGTATAGTAATTATAGCCTATAGGTATACCATTTTTGTTAGGGTGAAGGAGGGCAAAGGGGCATATTATTGTGCACAGTTTTGACCAAAAGGCTTCTAAATATCTTTGTGCATATTTATTGCAGACCTATAGATTCTCGCCACTCGACTTCTCAAGAAAGCCTACTCTTGCAAATACTAACAGAGTATTAACAGCTTGCCGTTCGATGATTTGAGGGGGCAAACGAACAGTCGGGTCCTTTTTGGGACTTCCGACGTTTAAAGACGTGAGAGCAGGTCATTGTTACGCAGACCCTTCTTACTTCCTTCCCGCCACTTTATTTTTACGTTATAAGGAGACAAACGAACAGTCCAATATTTTTGAGGACGGTCCAAGTACATTAGAATAGGTAATATTATACAGGCATGCCGTCCTTTCCTCCTTCCTCTTCAGTAACTGTCAGAAGCCACGAGACTCTACACCAGTGCGTTTCCAATGCTGCACCGACTCTCACTAAAAAATGAAATCCAATTTGCTTTGCTAGCGAAATGTATCTAGACGAAGTAAAACGATTGTGGACTGTCGCAAGTTTCATGTCGTGTACTTTGTTTTTAATTATAGTTATTTATTTATTATTACCTAGTTTTTGCCCGCGTTAAATTCGATATTATTATACATACAGATACACCTCTCTATTTAAACACTCTATCTAATAAAAAAAACCCCATCAAAATCGCAAAAAAATTTTGTGTCATTTTAAAGAGCTAAGTAAGAAAATGACTTTGTTTTATACTATACTAGCTTCCGCCCGCGGCTTCGCCCGCATGGATTTCGGACTTCAAAAATGATTCAAAATTTTAACTTATTATGTTATTCTGATATGAAAGCTATTTTACTGTAAAGTTTTATGAAAATCCGTTCAGTAGTTTTTATGTGAAAGAGTGACAAACATCCTCACAAACTTTCGCATTTATAATACCTATTAGTGATTAACACACAAAGAAACATCATAACATAGTCCAAATCGATGATAACTACATTTAACATATAAATTACCTGCCTATGCGAAGAAAAAGCTAGTGCCACGCTGCATGCATGCATGTAGCCGAATTGTTCCGTCACGACCCGGGAGGTAACTCTCTCTAACACGAGATCGGCGTAAAGTGACAGCTGTACTATCGCATTTCGCACGGTGTGTAAGTAGCCAGTGCCCCATGTAGGTGGGAAGAGGAAGGAGAGCAACGCATCTGCTTATCTCTATGCGGATGTCTATGGGCGTCGGTAGTCATGAAAATGACTCCGAATTCTCGTTTGTCCTCAATACCATAAAAAATAATACCTAAAATATAATAAGTACTATAATATGAACATCAAATGGATATTAAACGTCATGTTTTTTTAGTATACCTATGAGGGCGACCTCATACGTATACTAAATACTGACGGCACAAAACGCGTGTATCTTGTGAGCAAGAGGTACTACCCTCGTCGTGCTGGTTCAATTCGGATGCAATGAAACAAATACACTACATATTACGAAGCTTTAATGTCTACCAACGCCCATAAACATCATAATAAAGCAACAGATGTATTTAAAAGTAATAAAAAAAAATCCGCATAGAGGTTACGTATTCTTCCTTGATCTCTTCGTGGGACGCGACAGCGTCGCTGTCACTTTACATTGATACTCGTATCGTGTAATGGTCCCCTCCCCAGTCTAGTCTACAATGCATCGCGCTAACAACGCAAATTACATTTAAACAATCCAAATAAACAGACTTCAGCCAGTTACATGCCTTTGTGTTTAACATGACGTGCATGAAATGGACGCGCACGTGCATGAAATGGATATGCAACATGTTATTGAAGTGCCAATTACAATTTCGGTAAGATTCCCGCTGTGGCAAAACAATCCGATTTCGTACACATCAACTGATCTACTGACAGTTCAATTACAACGCGTAATTAGCCCCCGTCTAACGGGACATGTTAAATTTGAGCTTAGGGCAACATTTTGGAAATGAAATATATATGAACTAGCTTCCGCCCGCAGCTTCGCCCGCGTGGGTTTTGGACTTCAAAAATAGAGTATACATAAAAACCTTCCTCTTGAATCACTCTCTATCTATTTAAAAAACTCCATCAAATCTGTAATTTTAAAGATCTAAGCATACAGATATACAGACGGTGGAAAGCGACTTTGTTTTATACTATGTAATGATAAACATTTACTTTGCAAATGTCCATACAGAACAAATAACAAGCAATGTTCAAAGTTGAAAATTCAAAATTGATCCCAAGCCTGGCATATACTGATTCGGTCATAAAAATTATTTAATTCAGACGTTGATGCTGTTATTCAGAACATTGGCTATATTTTAAGGATACTTCGCCAACGCGGGCGAAAACGTGGGACACATCTGAGAATGTAAATTTGTTTATTGTGTGATGATATAGATGTTGATTCTAAGATGGATATTGGCTAGGAAAGTCGACTACAATAAGGTAAACAGCTTAATGCTGTCTATACACCGAAGCCGGTTCGAACCCGAACAGCCGGCGGCCTGATATTAACGATGTAGCCGGCGGCTTGTGCCGGCGCTATCTACCCTGCGGCATAGTGATCGAAACAGCAGGCGAGGCCAACGGAAGAATTTAATTATGAAAGAACCTTAACTAAGTTATTCATATTCATAGGTTCATCATTAAAAAAAATGTTCGAAACACTGCATGCCGCGACTGTGATGCCGCCGGGGAAATTGTCCGGCTCACGACTTCTAAAGCCACCGGATTCACCGCCGGCACCAACACACCGGGTTCGTGCTAGTGGAACGGCGGCTTCGGTGTGTAGACAACTTAAAAGATTTGCGCGATTCATCAGATGGAAGGCTAATTTAGCAAATGAATCAAAAGCTGTATCTACTTCTGACGACCTACCCTGGCTGTTGAGGGCATATCACAACAATTCACAGAGCTGTACAACTTGGACTTCTGGTTTATGAGATAAGAGAGGAATCTAATACTGTACTCAGATGTTGCCCTTAAGGACATGATCCAAAATAAGAGATCCAAGATTAATCCAAGTTAATTTCTATTAACTAATGATTAATCATAACTTTTACTTAGATGTATTGATGCTTTATCGAGCTAGTAAGATTGAGTACTGTCACTGTCTTGCGCATTCAAGACCGCGCTAAAGTGATGGCTCTTTTAAAAGGGGCTCCTACTGTTTATTTGCTTCATAATAAATAAAATATTTCTTAGATTTGACCCGCGGCCAGAGTTTACACAAATAAACATGAATCTGATGTGGAAAATGGACAGGAGAAGCGCTGTAAGGAGACCGTTTACTGTTTACGACTTCACTCCTCATATTTTTATCAGACCACACTCCTTTGATAAACATCTTACGGAGTAAACTCATGTACAAAGACTACAACGTCGTAAATGCTGATGAAATAATCGCGATGGAAAATGTATTTACGCGCCTCTAGTGGCGCGATAATGATTCCTATCCCAACTATTGTGTCACATGACATTCGCCGTTTTTATCAATGACCTTGCTCTCCGCAACATTATCTTACAATTAATATGTTTGTCCCTAATTGGGTCGAGCGTATCTGTTGTTGAACATTTGCGCTATCATCAACAGTCTGCGGTAAAAAGGATGAAACTACGGATCAATACGTCCACAGCAGGATGTGTGACCTCCGATCAAGCTGTATTGGGTTTCCCTTCGCTTTCACAGCAAGCAAGCTTGGTAAGAGGTAGTGCCACACTGCATGCTTGCATGCAATCGAATTGGGCCAGCACGACTGGGGAGGTGCCTCTCGCTTACACGAGACTGGCGTAAAGTGACAGCTGTGCTGTCGCGTTTCGTGCGGTGTGTAAGTATAAGCCGGCACATAAAAGTGGGAGGAGAAAGGAGGGCAACGCATCTGTATAGACTCTATGCGGATGTTTGTGGGCGTCGGTAGTCATGAAAATGGCTTCGCGTGCCCCTAATATATCATAAAAAAAAGAGCAGGTCCAAGAAAAGATGTGTGACACTTTCAACCTCATTCCCAAAGGCTGCTAAGAGCTTCCGTGAGCTAAACGCTCTCCTCAGGTCACATAATTTGTGGACTAATCACACAACGTTGATCTAGCACTAAAATATACTTAATCTTTATTTATTATAAAGAGGAAAGATTTGTATGTAACGAATAGACTCCGAAAGTACTGGACCGATTTCAAAAAATCTTTCACCACTTGAATGCTACATTATCACAGATTAACATAGGCTATTTTTTACCATGGGAGAATGCTTAATTCACATGCGAAAACGGGTAAACTTCTAAATGGCTAAACCAATTGGGTTGATATTCTATATGGG
Source organism: Calycopis cecrops (assembly GCA_001625245.1). Taxonomy (NCBI): domain Eukaryota; kingdom Metazoa; phylum Arthropoda; class Insecta; order Lepidoptera; family Lycaenidae; genus Calycopis; species Calycopis cecrops. The sequence goes on along the minus strand of LUGF01006994.1, from coordinate 388,257 downwards.
CATTTCGATGGTTTCCTGGATGCTTAAAAATACAATTGGATCCTGGTAGGTGGCGCTGTTTTCGGTATGTCAACTACTAAATATCTTGACCGATTGGTATGAAATTTTGTATGTCTATTTCCCTGAATGCGCCCACGAAGGTTCCTAAGTTGGTACGACCAATTTTCGACAGTCATTCTAATCAATTTTACATATTGCTATGATAGTCCATTCTGACGTATCTGTTGGTGGCGTAGCAACGCGCGCACGGAACAGCTAGTATTTTTTATAAATTTAAGAAATGATTGGGAACTGTTGAATAAAGTAGTTATGAACGCGTAAGAACCAAGGCAATTGGGATAGTGATATGTGGCACTCTGGTCTCTTTCCCCACCCCATGAGGAAACTGGTGTAAAGATGTGTTGTTGTTACAAATAAAAAAAATATTTTTAATATACAAATACATATAATCCATATATAAACATCTATAACGTGGACGGGATTCAAACTCGCAACCATTGGCGTGACCAGCGTATTATATTCGCCACATTATCAACTAAGCCAAGCGGCATATCATGAACTAAGATGTTGGTTTATTCAAATTAAGTTCAGGGGTAAGTTATAGGTCAACTAACTTCTATGCGAATTTCTATGAACGTGCGTTAAAAGTGGCTCCGACTGTTCGTTTGCAGTAATACAAAGTTGATAAAAGCATTCAATTAAGCCACATATACAATAAGTGCCCACAGTTAATCCGAAACTATTATTAAAAAGTTTACCACAAGTATACGAAAATATTTTTTGTAAATAAGTTAAATAGAGAAACAATGTAATCATGCTTTGTACCGGCGCGTACAACCACGCACGGGGGGAATGACCCCGGCCGCTCGTACTCGACGATCAGCTGGCGTACTCCGTGTACGAAGTGAGAAAAAACTTTAAAATATTCCTGTGGCTAAACTATTGCTCCGATTGATCTGATTTTTGTTGTGTAGCCTGGAAATGATACACTAAATATGTGTTTTATGTTTCACTTAATACCTCTTCATTTTTTAAACCTTTTACAAGAAAAGGGGTTAGTTTGGTTCAGATTTACAACAGCTAAGGGTTGAATATTCGTCATATGTTTATTTGATCTTTGTTACTTAGTGTCTTGTACAGTCATTGATAATTAATAATAGCAGTTACATAATGTGTAAGTGCATGATAAGCTCATATATTATAATATATGAGCTCATCGTGCACTACTAATAATTATTATTATTGATAATATTATGATAAGCCATGTTCATTTAATTTTTGAGAGATTGGTGCAAGTTGTCACAAAATTACATTAATAACAGGCCATACGCCGGTTTTTTTTTTAAATTTTTCTCTCGTAATGTTTAGTTCAGGATTAATAATTACACACAGTAGTAATAAATCAACTAGATGTTACATATAGAATTTAACGAATTCGAATTTAAGTATAGTGTGACAACTAATCCCATATCAAATTGTCACCAGGTGTCACACTGCTTTCTATCACTCTCATCTGAAGCACATTTTGGGCAGCAATTGAAAATTTTTTTTTGCCCCGTACATTTTACAAAGTCCTCTTAGCACATTGTACCCACCTTCTTTTGGATATAATAATGATAAATAAACGTTTATTTTGCAAAAAATAAATAACAATCAATATTCAATCAATGTAGACTTCACTTTAAAACCAACAAATAAAGTAATTATTCAGGTTCATCCTCTTCGGTGCTGCTGATCGGATGCTTTTTCCTTTAACCTTGAACATATTTCAGTTTAGGTATCTTCGGATTTATTTCATTCTTGTCTGTACTTCTGTTAATTCATTTTTATTGGAGTGTCAAGTGTGACTTGATGTGAAGAGACTCATGAACAACATGAATCTAATACAGACTTAAATAACCCAAATACATAATAATGGGCTATTTTGTGAGTAACCTATCACTTTTGCGCACAATGAAATTATTTTTTATAACTTTTCAATTTTTAAAATAAGTACATTAATTAATTGTTATTAAAACATGACGAAACTGTTTATCCATGCTTAGATTGTAGCAACTTAGTATTATCTGAGATAATTTTTTCAATGATTAGATAAAAGTAGGTTTCATTCCATAGCGTCCCTGGGTAACAGTGGCCATTAAATAAGCACTCTATAAGATTCATGGAAAACGATTTACTTACTTGTTACTTGTTTGTGGAAAAAGATTTACCAAAGTTCTACTTTTAAACTTATTTTATCCCAAGTAGGCCCTTTTAGGTAGACCTACATGCGATAAAAATGCAATGCAATATCTCCAATGCAGGTATTTTTTTTTAGAATCTAGAAAAGAGAGAATTACTTAATAATAGAAAATATGTGTATCAAATGGATATTGCATATAATTAATAATAAAAACATTAATTTAACTTGCAATGCTAGTTTTTAAATTTGTATGTTCGGTTGAAATCTTGCAAGTTGTCTACAGTTAATCTGAAACTATTAAAAAAAAGTTTACGGCTTAAAATTATACGAAAATACTTTTTTCAAACAATTTGAATAGCCAAGAAATTTAATCATACTTTGTCATTACCATCAACAGGATATCTATGTTATGTCAAAGGGTTTAACAATTGGGGCCGTTTGGACCCTGGTAATCCTGCCTATTATCTTTCGAAGATATTAAAAAAAACAATAATTTTGTTGCAGTGTACCCGTCCTCTCTGAGACTGGAACTACACTGTGTCAGACAAGGCGGCAACTGCGTGCCCAAGGGCAAGTGTGACACAGACAACGTCGTGCACATACAGGGCATGTGCACGCCCTATACGGACTTTGAGTGCTGCTATGTTTGTAAGTATATTGTTACTGGATTAGGGCACCACCTTTTTAAACTAACAAATTACTTCTGACAATATGATTTTGATAACAGTTAGTGATGATGATGGTGATGAGATGATGGCGATGAGATGATGGTGATGAGATGATGGTGATGAGATGATGGTGATGATCATGATGACAATGATGGCTTTTGATGACCTCTCTCTCTCCCAAATCATAGACTCTCGTACAATGAGCGTTAGGACTGGCCTGTGCCTGGGGTTCTCTCTGACATATGCCCTCCCTTGCTACCCTGCAGCCCTAACTTGACCAAAGGGAAGAAACCAGCGGTCAGAATCTTTTGGTGATGGGAGACCAGCCCGCTCGTCCGCATGTGGGAGACATGAGAGTTGTTATAGCCTTTTTTATTATATTATAAGTCGGAGCCATTTTATTTATTATATTATAAATCAGAGCCATTTTATTTATTATATTATAAGTTAGAGATATTCATGACGCGACGCCCATAGACATCCTCATAGAGGTTATACAGATGCATTCCCTTCCTTTTCCTTCTCTATGAGAAGGCTACTCGCACACCACACGAACCGCGACAGCGCAGCTGTCACTTCTCACTGGTGTCGAGTTAGCGAGAGGTACCTCCCCGCTCATGCCGGCTCAATCAGGCTGCATGCATGCATTTAGCGTGGCACTACATCCTATTAAAACAAGTATTAACATGTCAAGAGGAACTAGCGGCTTTTGTAATGAATTGTTTTGCTATAGTTAGAAGCTATTACAGTTATCCGATCCAATAGTATATTTTTTCAATTAAAAGAACTCTATTCTATATATTTTCTAATAATTCCTTTTAATTTACAGGATGATGTGTGCATGTCACCAACGAAGACAAATCCGCCTCATCAAGTTCAATTTTAAAGTATAAGTTAAGTTTGTAAGTTATAGCATGCTTAGCTTTATGGCATGTGTTCCTGGGCAAAAGTACTTGAGGCCCATTTTGAAACGTAGTAAAAGTTATTAATACCTACAAATTCAATTGCAACGATGTAAAAAAATTTTTCGAAAAACCCCGAGCTCAGAACTGCTTTTGGGAACTGGTCAAATAATTGATTTAAATTTCAACAGATACCTAATTTGTAAAAACAGTAAAATATGACTCACAATTGTACCGTTGACTTAGCACAATTACTTAATTCTTTATTTCTGTAACGTATGTTATTGTTATAAGAATAATTTATATTTTATGTAGGTAATTATGATAGGTTTATAGTTAATTAGATATGTATTAATATAAGTTAATTTATAAAAAAACCGATGAACGACATTATTGTAGATTATTGTATACACAAAGTCATACACAAAAATATGTTATTAGTGTGTTATGTTCCAAGTTCTATTAACATGTTTCGTCTAAAACTTATTTTTTGTAAATCTTGATATTCATTTTCGAATATTTTCTTTTCTCTCTACATTGTACATAAATTATTATGTAAAGCATAAAAACAGAATAAGTCGAATGATAAAAACAATAAATGTCGTTTTTAATATTGTAATTATTTATAATTATTTTTATCATTAAAGATAACTTAACTGTAATGTAATGAATTTTTTATTTTATGAGTAAATGTGGCCTGTGGATGCTAGCTATTACACAAAAGTAATAAGAAAATTACGTCTTATGCCTAGACTTTTTTAATAGCAGCTCAGACATCATTGTCCCATGATGTCTGAGCTGGTGAATACAGACAGTTATAAATAATTGTGTTTTCTTAGCTTCATTGGTCTACAGTAGCCCCAACAAGAATCTTATTCTGTCTCTTAAAAACCTCACGAAAACACACCCTGTTGTGCAAGCCCAATGTTGCAACAAAACAAAATTTGTTAAAAAATTTCGTCCCACTACGTAAGATGATTATGTAGTGATTATCATCATTATATATAATTAACGAGCCCGTACACCATCACTAGTATATTTATATACTATATATATATTAGTAACTTTACGGAAAAACTGTCTCATCTATTGGTTTGTGCTTTAACAACCCAATTTTCATAAACGTAAAGATAAACCTAAAAAAAATCCCGAACCCCATCCAACCCGCAAAACTGCGCTTTTTCCAGTTCTTTCCAAACTTCTAATTGGGAATTCAACAAGCAGACATGTACTCGATGTGCGATTCTGCACAATGTTCGCCACTCGACTTGTTTGCATACAAACTTCGCTCAACTTCACCCAGGACACCTGGGTTTGGGCAAGTTGAGCGAAGTATATTATCTTAAACTGGGTGAAACCTGTCGCGACTTAGAAACAAACACAAAGTTTGGAGTATTCTGCTGAGGTGAGGAATCCAGCGGGTTTACCTTCTTCAGAAAAATCCACATGGACAGTTTTATCTTAGTATAGGAAAGGGAGTTGGAACTTTTGATGTCTAATAAAACCTGTACATTAGTTATATTGACGTATCCTTCCCTTCGCTCCTTCGATGAGTCCCTAGAGACGCACAGACTGCTCGAAACGCGCCAGCATAGCGGACACTGATATGTCATGTGAGTAATGTCCCCCCGGTCGTGACAACCCGATTCGGCTGCTATCCAGTATGAAGTTATAGAAAAAAATAGAAATGAAAAAATCTTTATTTAGGTACAAATATATATAACACTGTTTCACGATAAACAATTTATAAAGAAAGAGAAAAATAATACAATTGTGATGACTTAGCCTACGACTTAATTCTAAGGAAGAATTGACACACTGATTAAGATAAAAAAAAAATAAAAGATAACATTAAATTTTAGTTCCCTCGTACTAAATATTTTCTTTTTGTGATATAGGAGGGCAAACGAGCAGCCGGAGCCATTTTCATGACTACCGACGCCCACAAACATCCGCATAGAGGCTATACAAATGCGCTGCCTTCCTTTCTTCTCCCACCTCCATGGGCCATGTTAAGGTACTATCCCATTATACTACGACAACCCGGGCCACGTCCTGGAATGATTGCAACCTTTCAATATTCAATTTAAGTGTACTTAAGAATATAATAATATATAATAAGATGCAGTGGCTTAACCCCTGAGGGCCAGGGTCTCTAAGGCCCCCGATTGTAGAAAGATTCTTACATTCAGGTGGCTTCTTCATGCTGAGTAGTGGAAAGAGGGATCCATCAGTCGAATGCCACAAACCTCTGATTAGTACGCCGGACGTCCGTGGACGAAACGGCTAGGTGCGAATGTTAATCTAAAATTTAATTTACATTGAAGAATACAATGAACAGTTCAGTAGTAACTAAAATTTTAAAACCAAAAAAAAATGTTCAATGAATGTCTTACTATGGCTTAGTCACTGGACGTATACCGTACTAGAAATAAATAAAATCAAATAGAAGCATTGCTAAATGCACCCTATAACATGTTGCATAAATAAATTTATTTAAAAAATAAAGATCAAAAATATTCAAATTAATTAGGTGCATTATTCTGTTTAAACTACAAGCGCCATCTACCGGCCGTTTGAAGAGAAGCGCGCGCACATTCCCGCGGCCGAATGCCCGCACTTTTTCATAAGCTCATCCACACGGTTCAGTTCGTCTCCGAGAACTAACTAGTAGGGTTCTCTGGCGGGTCGCGCGTGACGGTTCTCACTTTTGAAATTTCCGAGTTTTTCGAGTTCGGAACTAACGTACCTACGTATAAACTTTTTTATATTAATTCTCGGTATTCTGAGTGATATTTGAGTGTTATTACTGATATTTGAGTGTTATACGTTTGTATATTTAAGTGATATTACTTATTATCTTTTGATTTGAAGATACAGTAAGCGAAATATTTATCATCTAGGTATGTTTTTTAGTTAAATATCATGTTGCGTTCAATTTAATATTTATGCTGGCGTATTTATTTGCTTTTTCAACAATGTTGTATAAACTACGCGATTGATTATTTTGTTATTTTTTTTTTCTATTTGTGGGTATTATGAAAAAAATGCGCATCTAATACTTAGGTATACTTTAACGAAAAATTAATTTTAAATTGTTGTGTATGAAAAAACAGATTTGAGTCCGAAAATAATAATTTACGTATCGCAATAAAATTGTAGAACCTCAAAATGTTACTTCATATTAGACAAAATATTATGGCCGTATTCGATGGCTTACTTAAATATGCTTCAAACTGGCGGAGAGATTAATCAACAAGGAAATTATATTAAATAGTCTTTTTTATGTCTAAATTGAATAGTTTACAATTATTCCCCGGTTACAATTATTTCTTTTAATGGTCGCCGCACACTTATCAACTCGGAAAGGGATCGTAAACGCCTCGCCTAGAAAAGCGAGGACGATACGATTACATTGTTTCCCATTAGTGTGCGTTGCAGTATGAAGTTTCATACACAGAATACTGACCGGCTCGAGGTGATACCGTTTCGATCCCTTTCCGATTTGATAAGTGTGCGGTGACCATTGCTGTGATTAAAAAATTATGGCACCCGAAATTATATTGACGAAGGAACTATTGAACACATTTGGCGCATATATATTATTTATGGTACAGCAAGTTTATTTTCGTTTTAATAAAATTTGCGATGAAAAATTAAAATAATAAGCAATAAGCATTCTTTTTTGCATGGTTTCCTTGAAATCGTATACTGAATTCTCCAAATATAAGAAATGCGAAACTTAATATTCATGTTTGTTATTTTTTCACCCAGAATCTGAGCATACCTATTAAGAATATATTTACCTAAAAATATATATTCTTCAGGGATAACTTATTTCGAAAAAAATGTTAATTTTAGTATAATTTACACTTTACGGGTACCTAATATGGTCGCACCGCACTCAGAGAGCTATATTATAAGCTATCCATTCCCATGCTACCATCACTATACCCAGACTAGCACTAAAACCACTAGGACCCACATTTTGTGGGTCTAAATGAGTAAATAATGCAATAACTTAAATGCCTGTCGATGAGCTTATGTACATTTATCCTCATATATCGCAGCAAAGCGAGAGTGCTGCCGCTATCTGACCCTCCCAGTTACGTGTAGTTTAAGGGGCCAACGAGCAGTTGGAGCCTTTTGATGACTATCTCTTTTCCCCTCTC
>LUGF01006994.1:320720-352025 GCA_001625245.1 Calycopis cecrops | reverse complement strand
GAAGTGCCCGATGCCGGCGACCATATGCCGGCATCCTAAAGAGAATGGCTCTGTACGGAGCACCCATCTGGGCGGACTCCCTTCGTAGAAAGGAGAATTCAACGGACGGACGGATGGAACGAATGGACGGTCTTGCGAGACTGGCTCGAGAGGCGAGCGGGTTTCCTCTCCTTCCGCCTTGTGCCGGGATGACGGGCCATGGCTGCTTCGGCTCATACCTGCACCGAATCCATCGGGAGGAGAGTTCGGCGTGTTGCCACTGCGGCGCTCCGGAAGATACGGCGCAGCACACCCTCGAGGTGTGCCACGCATGGTCGGAGCCGCGCCGCGACTTAGTCGCTCTTAGACCTCTCGTTTCCCAGTGTCGTTAGGGCTATGGTGGGGAGCGAAGAAGCCTGGGGAGCGGTCGCCTCCTTCTGTGAGCATGTGATGCTGCAGAAGGAGGCCACGGAGCGTGCGAGGGAGGAGGATCCCTTGGCACCTCCGCATCCTCCGCCGTCGGACCTCTCCTTCGGACGCAGGCGCGGGTGTGTCTGCGTCCGCTATAAAACTCACCCGTTGGTGAGGAAGCGGTCGTAGAGCCCTCTCTACGACCGCTAGCGAGCGTGCGGCCCGCGAAGTGTGGGCGTCGCCGGAGGGGTACTGGTCGAAAAGGCTGCGCCGGTCTCCCAGAACCTCTCCAATACGGCGACGCCGGAAGTGCCCTGGGTCTTTTAGTGGGTATTCCGGGAGCTGTTCTCCCGGCGAGTCCCACATACCCCACATCGCCCCCTGCGGTGTGGGGATGCGTAAATGCATTTTCCCCATGGTCAAAAAAAAAAAGGCTACGTTACAGGCTACGCTACCATCGTCGACTATGGGCGGCCGAGGTCATTCAACCCGTGCGAGGATGTACGCGTCCGTACAAAACATGATTACATATTTTCGCTATTTACCTTGTTTGAAAAAAGTATTTTCGGATACTTCTAAACTTTTTTTTTAGTTTCTAATTAACGGTAGGCACTTAACAGTTTAATTTAACGCCTCTCGCTTCTATCAACCTAGTATAATTCCCGATGGGTCAAACGATACCTATTTAGAGAGATCGATTAGGTGAAATACAACTATTATTTTTACATCTGAATCAAGGTATTGTGACGACTAGATGGCTCAGTTGGTGACGTGGGGGTATCGGGCGTGTTACGCCTATGCCTGAGTAATACCTAATTATTTCTAAACTTAAATATACAACATTTTTCAAATCTATAAATACTATAAAATATATCTTCCTTGACTTGTACCTTTAACACAAATCCGTACAGTACTTAGCACGGGATTACCCTGACTTGGTTCATTAATCGAGGATCATTATTGTTGAAAACATTTTTCTTATGCGAATTTAGAACGCATGTTTAAGGAAAAATTAAGTGTGTATGTGTGTGAAAAACACTTAGTTACTTCATGTCTTATAACAGCTACATTTCATGCAGCCTGTGAAAGTCTAGATATAATAATACAACTAGGTTGTACTTGTATAGATTATTGGACAGGCGGACTTGACCCGCGTCTGAAGAAACTCACTTTGGTATTATTTCTGTTTCAGATAGACCCGTGACCCCGGCAGCTTCAGTTCCCCACATTATATCACAGCTTGTACCCGTTTACGCATATTGTATAAGTCACATAGTGCTTATAAGTTTGAATATGTATTTTTATTTTATTTTTTTATTCAATTCAATGAACGGGAATACAATATAATAATAATTTACATATATCTATAATTTGGATTTTAATGCCACATTTGCACGAATATCAAATAGTATTACAATATGTAGATATACTTTTGTTTTCTAAACCTAAGTGTGATATGTTTTTTCGCTCTCAATAATGAATATTCGAGTTAGTGTTCACTTCACCCTCAGCATACAATTAACATATTAAGTTATTTATAAACGTGTATATTCTTTGGGTTATAAGGCGGCTTATAACTTTATGTATAACTTATAACTCCGTTTCTGGAACATGCAAGTTTACTTTAAGGTAATATAATAGTTATATGGTATGTAGAAGGTTTATTTTCCTTAAGCTCATAAAATCATGAGAATTATTTGATGTAAAGATTCAATGACATTCTGAAGGATTTGCACTCTAGGTACTTGTATGAAAATAGCAACAGTTATAAGCCCCGCACGTTGATATTGCGATTGGCGGCCATCTTGGTGACGTAAAAATGACGTCGGTACCAGTAAGTTTCGTTCAGTCCGTTCGCAAAGTATGTACGTTTTAGCGACGGATGACGTCACACAGCTGTTTTTGTGACAAGGTTCCATCGCAATATCAACGTTCGGGGCTTATACTGCTATACTATACAGTATACTAGAATGTGTGCTACATTCCTTGTTCAATAGCGCCCGTCACAAAACTTCAGGCAGCGAATAGAGTAATTGTGCTCTTAGTAAAAGTTTATAGAAAGTGCCCTTGTATTTGGAATTGCAAAACCAGGATAACTCTCATTATCATCATCATCATCAGGTGGACGACGTCCACATGGACATAGGCCTAAGATAACGTTAGAATAATAACAGGATAACTCTCGCTCGCGTGATACCCCCGCAGTGACAGCAATGCTGTCGCGTTTAGTGCGACGAAATTCCTGTTGCACATTCAAGACAAGGAGAGTAATGTTGTGGATTAGTGGACCTCTGATCTCTGTGGTCATAAGCAAGACCCGAGTACTTATATATGCCCTTGTACTATAATAAAGAAGAAATATTAACTAATGGACAGGAAAGTTAAATAAACACATGGTGAAGCTGTGTCCTAAGAATGCTATGTAGCCTTGCCAAGCTTTTTCGCGGTCCACAGTCTAGAACCAATTTGGGTACACAATCCCCGATCTCTCGGATGTGTGATGAATATAATCACATTTGCGCATCTATCAACGACATTGACATATACAATGATCAATATAAGTGTTATTTGAATTTGTATTTTTTTATTAATTACCTTATTTAATTTAGTTTAATTTATTTAATTGTGATTATTTGTTAATGTTTTATTAAAAACTAACTGGTGCGTGTTGTGTCACCTATAAAGGCGCACACATCAGTATAGAATTTAAGTAATACTGTATATTTTATTATGTATCAATGTGTGTACCGCAGGTGTCCGTTTATAATAAATAAATAAATAAATAAATAGCCTTCAGAGGCTTAGTAGTCAACTCATAATAATGACATACTTGTATGTTATAGATGACTATCATTATATGTCATTAATTCGTAGAATATATTTAATTTCCTAGCTTGTAAAAGTCATTCGCAATAAGTTTTGGATACTTTTAGTACCTACTATTATTTAGTTATTCATATTGTTGTTTATTTATATTTAGTGTTAGAATTATTGTTTTATTTTTATGTAAGCATAGTTTTGAACTCTAACGTCTCCACGTATTTTGATTCTTGACGGTTTTACTTTCGTTTTTCGCACCAGCTGTAACTATAAACTGCATTATTCCCTTTTAAGCGCATCACACACGACATAATTCAGAAATCATATTTAAAAAAATCGTAAAGGTTACATTCACTACGATATTTATTAAAAAGCGACTAAAATTTTCATATAATATCGTAGTTAGAATGTCATACGCTGAGCTAATAATATATCTAAATAGTAGGGCTATTTTGATGAACACGATGTTATATTCGGTGGAAAAATATATTCGTTTCTTAACCGTGGCACTTGGATATATAATAGTAGTTTATGCAACTGTCATATAAAGAAGGGTATTAAAACACGAGTGTGAATTTTTGAAAAGAGCGAAGCGAGTTTCAAAATAGTTCCTCACGAGTGTTTTAATACCCGTGTTATATGCAGTTGCATACACTACTTTATCTTCACTAATGCAATTAATCAATTAATCAAACATTGCGAAACATTAAATTCACGCGTATTTCCCCATTCGTTGTTGGACCGACGACTGTTTGACCGACGAGGCGACGACTGCTTGACCGACGATTTAAAATGTGATGTTCTTCGAAGATAAATATTTTTATTAAATACTTTAATTTTGATTGCAAAAATTGCGGTGCGTAAATATATACTTTTTATAATTCAATGTTAATAAAATACTAGCTTCAATGTTGAAATATAATGTGAAAAAATCACATGACTTTACTTTTAAATTTCTACTAAACAGTAGATTTTCGTTGTCTGTGGCGTTCATTTTTGCTTTCATTTTTTTGTAGAGCTTTGTCTCTTTCTTGCAAATCCTTTGCAAGCTGGCATTGAACCAATGAGAGCGCAGCTGCAGCGCGCGCAGGGCCAATCAGGAGCGAACGCGCGCTGTTAGGATTTTGAAATAAGGCTCTCTCACCACTCTCTCTCTCTCTCTCGCTCTCACACAGTGTTATAATGAGATTTTACGATATCGATTTGGATATTATAACATCATGTCAAATTGCTTAAATTGAGTTTTTTGTTGTCTGAGCTATAACAGTAGTTATTATAAGTCAAGTATTGAAAACATAAGTAGAATGTTACAACATTAGTGTAGATAAAATGTTTTATCTAGGCATATTAATATTAAATATGATTGCATTTTCGGCCTATAGGATGCCCTTAAAGCCAAATAGGTACACACGATGGAGTATTCTTCCCAAAATTTAAAAAACAGCTCGAATAAGTTGAAGTACGTGGATACGCAGCTATAGATTAAAATTGTTTGTTTTTTGTAAGACTTCTAACAAATGTATTAGGATAGCTCATGAGTCTTCTAATCTGGTGATATTCCAAACATTCACTTGGAAACATAGACATATTTCAAACCGGTGACATATTCGTACCACCAGACTTCATTAAAGTACTAATTACGAATTTTACAAGGTTAATAAAAGCCAGATGCGTTAAATGAAACCACATGTTTAGTGTTTAATTTCCAGGCTACACAATAAAAATCAGATAAATTGGAGCAATAGTTTAGCCACAGGAGTTCTTTTTAAGTTTTTTCTTACTTCGTAGACGATGTACCACAGCTGATAGCGAGTATAAGTAGCCGTACATTTTTTCGCTATTTAACTTTTTGAAAAAACTATTTTCTTATACTATTAAAAAAGGTTACCAACCTTTTTTAATAGTTTCGGATTAACTGTAGGCATATGTGGTTTAATTTAATGCCTCTCGCTTCTATCAACTAAGTATGTGTGCTAACAATATATTTGGTTTTCTCCGATTTGTGTAGCTAGTTTATGTGGCATTAATACATTTATAATAGTACTTCACGTTATGTTAGGCTTTCCTTCGTATGTTAATACTTTTGTTATGTAATAAACTTACGTTTCTTAGTATATAATGTATTATAAACTTTATAAAGGTTGTACAATATTGTGTTGATTTTTGATTCAAAATCAAATTTCTTTATTGTTAAATAATAACCTGTCCGCCTTTACTTGTAAGTCCATGTGCTTAGTCATTGGCAGGAGTGTATGTATTGGTATATAGTCCAATAAAATATAAATATATCTCTATGTTCTTTCTAACCTATCAGCAATCTAATTCTTTTTTTATGGTACGAACGGGGACGAACGAGCAGTCGAAGCCATGTTCATGACTACCGACGCCCATAGACATCTGCATAGAGGCTATACAGAGGCGCCTCCTCCGGCCTCCATGGGCCACTAGCTACTTACACACCGCACGAAACTCAACAGACCCGTAGTCACTTTACGTCGCTCTCATGTAAGAGGTACCTCCCCGCTCGTGCCGGCCTAATTCGGCTGTTTTACAAAAATAAAAAAACCGGTCAAGTGCGAGTCCAACTAGCACACTGATGGTTCCGTGCCAAGGAAAGATATCGGTTTCCGCGACATTTTCCAGAAAATAAAATAACATGGTTTACATACCTATATAGGCTTAATGAGAAGGCGTAGCCCAATAGCGCTACTCATTTTGATATCATCAAAAGGCTTAAAAAAAAGAAGTACATAGAGTAGATGTCTCACTAAATGCACAATCTACAATTAACGCTTACCTTTTTTTTGGTAACGCAGGGGAATACATGTAACGCCGGTGATGTAACGCCAATGAACCCGGGTGGGTCAACCGAACACAATGTCAGGCTCGGCTACTGCCCCTGCTAACTAAACCCCTGCGGGTGCCGGGTGAACAGTCCCTACTACAACGTCGGAACATCCTGACCCCTGGTCCTAATACTCCACGCTGGTCGTCCTAATTCACGCCGCCATCTGCTGAGTCAGAGGGACGGGTGGAGTACCTACCAGCCGAGCTGCTCTTAGTCTGGCCACAACCCCCAAGCCTGTCTGGTATTTGTAGCCCTATAACACACTTACCTACACTACATCTGCTTATAGTCCAAATAGATTGATCGCAGATGCATCTTATAAAAAATGTATAATAAAAATAATAATAATAATAATAATAATAATAATAATAATAATAATAATAATAGGATATTACTTTACAAGACAAAATAAAAAAGTCACTTATCTCATAGATATAGCAGTCCCTAACACCCATAACATACAAAAAACAATAACCGAAAAAATAAATAAATACGCTGACCTTAGAGAAGAAATAATTAGAATTTGGAAACAAAATAAAGTTTATGTGATCCCCATAGTGATATCTACAACCGGGGTCGTTCCTAAAGCCATCCACCAAAGTATGAATACAATAGACTTACACAATAAAATAATACATATTCTACAAAAAGCCGCGATACTGAACACATGCAGAGTAGTGAGGAAGTTCATGCAATTAGCTGAAAGCGACCATTCCACCACCACACACTAGTAGGTACCTACTGCATTTACTTGGCTATGGCCCGTAGATGTAGAAAGTAACCAGCATTATGCTGAGCAATGAAAAATTTAAAATATAATAATATACGATTCTGTCCCTCATTCCTGGCTTATTCAAGTGTTAGAAATATATAAAATACATCCTACAATCATTACATTTTTAAAATCCACAATGACGAACTGGACAACTCGACTAAGACTTACCACACAACACAAAGTAATAGACACTAATGCAATAAAAATCAATCGAGGCATATTCCAAGGAGACTCTCTTAGCCCACTCTGGTTCTGCCTGGCTCTAAACCCTCTGTCAAATATGTTAAACTCAACCAAAACAGGTTATACTTTAAAATATGCGGATGAAAATGACGATTCTGAAGTCCATACTAGTGTCTTAAGCCATTTACTTTATATGGACGATATTAAATTATATGCCGAAGCTGAACATCAGTTAGATTATCTAGCTACTTTAACAGATAAGTATAGATAAGTGTAAAACAAACTCGATTAAAGTAGGAAATATCTACCAACACCAATATACACTAGAAACGGGTGAATATATAAAACCATTAGACGATAATGAAACTTACAAATACTTAGGATACCAGCAAGCCCGGCAAATACAACAAAAAGACATAAAAACTAAATTAAAGCAGGATTTCAAACACCGCCTAAATTCACTTCTAAAAACACAACTGAACTCCCGAAACACTGTAAAATCAATTAACACTTATGCTATACCAATACTTACTTACTCATTTGGCATCATAGCTTGGAGCAAATCAGATTTAAAAGCCTTGCAGCGTACCATAAACACAACTATGACCAAATTTCGTAAACACCACCCCAGATCTTGTTTTCAACGTTTAACACTACCTAGAAAAGAAGGGGGTATGGGGCTCATTGACATTGTAAACCTCCACAATAGCCAAATCACAAATCTTAGGCATTATTTTTTTAATAAAATGAAACTTTCTAGCTTACATAAATCAATAGTGCACAACGACCGCAAACTGACCCCGCTAAACCTCCAAGAAAAAAATCTACAGAAATATGAAAAACTCACCGAAAACAAAGCGTGCGGAATGGTCAGTAAAGCCTCTGCACGGTAGACATTACCACGACCTATGCCAACCCAATGTCGACATACAGGCGTCGAACGCGTGGCTTAGTCGTGGTGATCTTTTCCCAGAAACTGAAGGATTTATTATGGCTATTCAAGATCAAGTAATCGAAACTAAAAACTGTCAAAAATACATAATGAAAAAATTAATATCTGATAGTTGCAGAAAATGCCTCAGTGCACCCGAAACTATTCAACATGTTACAGGTGCATGCAAAACAATAGCCCAAACAGATTACAAACACCGCCATGATCAGATTGCCAACATAATCCATCAACAACTAGCAACCCAATATAAGTTAATCAGTGAAACCCAACCTTATTACAAATATAATCCTGAAATAGTACTAGAAAACCTTTCAACTAAACTGTATTATGATAGAGCTATCCTCACGGACCGTACAATTCATTACAATAGGCCAGATATTACATTAGTTGATAAAATAAATAAAACAGGGTATCTAATAGATATAGCAGTTCCTAACACCCACAATGTTCAGTCTACAATATGCGAAAAACTTACCAAATACACAGAACTGAAAGAAGAAATAGCGCGACTGTGGCATCTACAGAAAGTAACAATAGTTCCCACAGTCCTATCCACGACAGGTATAATTCCAAAACAGTTACACCAATCCCTGAAGACATTAAATTTGCCCCCTACTACATATTATTTGTTACAAAAAGCTGCGATATTAAACACTTGCCGTATAGTCCGAAAATTCCTTCAAACAGACACCCAAAATTCTTGTTCAACAACATCAGCTCCGCTCACAATACCTGTACTCCACACGGCTCAAACCATCATACCCAATTCTGAACCTATATAACTTATTTTTCCCCTGTTGTGCACTTGGCTTTGGCCCGTACACAACAGTAGATATACCAACAATTTTGTTGCGAAAAATAAAGACATAAATAATAATAATAATAATAATAAGCCCCCTCAAATCTAACCATTCGTCCGAATCGACCATTTGATTCACTTTGGGGGCGGACACGCGATGCACATAGTGCTATTTCTGGCGCGGCTAACATGGCAATGGTAACCCATTTATCATGGAGACACGTAGTAAGAATCGTAATCGTATAGGGCATCCCGGGGGTGATCGCCGGGGCACATCTGGAGCTGACGCTGAATGTGACAGTGGACGAACCGTCGGTGGTGACGAGTTGAACAGGCGGGCTCTCACCGGGTCACCCGAATGTATTACAGCCAAACAACAACATGCACACAACATACAGAATAATATGTCACCAACACCTTCATCATTAGAGCCACACAGCTCATATACTCCATCATCTCCACCACCACTAATACACACTAATGAAGACTATGTAGATCCTGTTAATCCTACTTTTGCTATTGCGCGGGAGGCTTTTCAAATCCTTTTGCCCGCGGCCAAGAAAGCTGGAAAACCAAGAGTGCGCATGAAGTGGACACCAGATATCAATACATTTATCATGCGTACTTACTATTACATTACAAAATTAGAAACAAATATGACAGCATACAGATCATTATTACATCAAAAATTTAAAGAAAAATATCCACATATGAACGTCACAGAACAAAGAGTATCTGACCAAAGACGAGTTATTATAAGAAATAAGCTATTAAGTGATCATACCTTAACACTTTTAAAGAAAGAAGTGCAACTAACTTTAAGGCAAGAAGAAAATCAGAATTCAATAACTTGCCCGACATCAACTGAATCTAGTGACAATGCACACATAATCTCTCAGTCAATTACGCACATATCGCTAGCCAGGGACAAACAGCTCACCCGTGGTCACAAGCAACACTACACACATATATTATAACGTCACAAATTGATTCTATATCTAGCGAAACAACACAATCCCAAAATAACATAGGTTTAAGTAGATACGCCGCTGAGGAAGTTACTTCTCAAACCGATTCAACTTGGATTTTAATAGAATATAACATAGAAACATTAAACACCAGAGTAACACATGAAAATATTAATGTGCAGGATTTAGATAATAAACTAAGACAGCTTTATTAAAGTACTCTGGATTAGATCCTGTAAAACGGCAGAAACTACCCAAATTAAAATATAGTAAAAACCTGCTAAACCTGGTAGATATATTTAACAACCATATTCTTAATCAATATTTATCAAATGACATAAAACTTATTGATATTCACACCTTATTATATTGCACAGCGTTTGTTATAAATGAAGAGTTAGGTTTCACAATTAAAGATGATCAAAATATTAGCAAATAGCAATCAAAATAAAATTCATAAAGATTTTAAAGCAGGTTGGCAAATCAGATTAGAAAAAGACATACAAACATTACGAGCAGATATAGGAAAACTTACACAATACATAAATTGTAACAATAGATCCAAAAAGGTAATAGAACGAGTAACCAACATATTTAAAAATATGCACTTACACCGTGACACGAAAAAACTAATAACACCCCGGAAAAAATTCTGGACACTTTGAAGCAAAAAACTGGCTCTGAAACTAAGTAGGCTTAGAAGGTATAATAAATCATTAAAATGAAAAGAAGATAATAGAAAATTTATAAGTAATCAGAAACACTTCTATAGAAATTTGAACCAGAAAACAATAGAACCAACAAATGAACCTAATCCACAAACACCTGATACAGCCGAATTAGAAAGATTCTGGTTTAACATATGGGAAAATAAGTTGAGTCATAATGCTACAGCAGATTGGATAGTTGAGGAAAAAGATAGATGGGACTGTATTGAAGAAATGTCATTTGAAGAAATTTCAGAAGAAGAAATAAAGAATATCACAGCTATACTACATAATTGGAAATCACCTGCTGTAGATAAAATACATAATTCTTGGCTTAAAAAACTAACTATATTACATAACTTTATGGCAACAAATGTTAACGAAATTGTATTGCGTAAACAAGAATTACCGGAATTTATTACCAAAGGAATTACATACTTGTTACCTAAAGGACAGTACACGTCACAACCTGGGCAGTATAGACCAATTACATGTTTACCGACTGTTTACAAACTTCACACTTCAATAATTATGCATAAAATACGAATTCACACAGAAAACATAATATTATAGCTGAAGAACAAATGGGATGCAGACGTGGCCATATGGGGTGCAAGGAGCAACTAGTCATAGATCTAGTCATTCATAGGAGTTCATTTACAAAAAAACTTAATCTTCACTGAACGTATTTGGATTATCAAAAGGCTTTTGATAGTGTACCACATTCATGGCTAATAAATATTTTAGAAATTTACAAAATTAATAACTCTATTATAACATTCTTAAAATATATTATGCAGCAATGGAAAACTAATCTCTACTTAAATAACAGCATTAATACTACAGCGACTAGAGATATAAAAAGAGGAATATTTCAAGGTGACTCTTTGAGCCCTTTATGGTTTTGCCTGGCTATGAATCCATTATCTCATTTACTTAATAACTGTCAAGCTGGATACCGACTTAAACACAGTAAAAGAATATCTCATTAATGAATTCAAAAGAAGATTATTACGTTTATGCAAGACCCGCCTTAATGGAAAACATCTGATAAGAGCAATTAACACATTCGCTATTCCCATACTTACATACTCGTTTGGAATTATAAACTGGACAAAAACCAACATAAATTTCTTTGAACGGTGTACTCGCAAGATTCTGACTATAGTTTGTGCGCTGTAGCATGGTGCGGATGGCAGTTTCAGGAACGTTTCGATTCACATTTTAAAATTGCCGTAATTTAAAAGTTACAACTTATTATTTCATATTTGAAAATTACATCACTTCTTATATGTAGTAAATTAAATTAAACCCAACCAAACTTTTCGAAACTTCAAATAAAAATTAATTGAAAAAAAATTATGCTAATTCTTATGCGTAAAATGTAACGCTATAGTGATGGGATGAACTGCTACTATTGATAGTCGATGATTTTTTAAATAAAAAACGCATAATGTGCGTAGTTAAATTTGTCTTGTTAAAAAGTCTATTAAAGGTACGGGGGGTATAACGGGTAACAAAAAAAACATTTATTCGTCTATGATATCGGAGTCATCAGAATTTTCACTACTAAATTTTTCATCTGTGTTTGTGACGGATATTATCAATTTTTTTTGATAAATTACTCTGTGCAACTGAATATGACACTAATTTTCGTCACAATATTGAAGATAATTAGATTTATGCTGCCTCAATCGTTAAATATAAAAATAGATAGAATTGAAATAAAATAAATATAATAAATATCTGTGGACTTTTACACACCACGTTAGTCTAGCCCCGTGCTAAGTACCGTAAAGACTAGTGTTACGGGTACTAGACAACGGAAATATATTTAATAAGTTTAAGAAATTTTATATATTTAAGATTTTTATTATAGAAATTTAAATAACACGTATATAAACATCCATGACCACGGCGGGATTCGAACCCGCGACCACTGCCGCAACATGCTACACTAATCCGAGCCCTGTACCACTGCTCCAGCCTGGTCGTCAATGTAGCATCGACATGGTCGAATAATGTCACATCCCTAGGCATGTGACCTTGACAGACGTTAACGTCAAACAGGCAACTGCCATCCGCACCATGCTACAGCGCACAAACTATAAACATCATTACCACCAACCAAAATCAGCCGTTGAACGACTTACGATAAAACGAACTGAGGGTGGAAGAGGCCTCATTAATATTCATTATTTATGGCAAAAACAGATTAGCAACCTAAGAAATTTCATTTATTTAAAATCAAACTCTAGTGATATTCACAAAGCAATACTAAACAATGACACAAACTACACACCTTTGAACCTAGCCCAAACACAATTTAATACCATGTCAGTAACAGATCAAGATAAAATTACTAAAGAAACTTGGAAGGAAAAGATACTACAGGGCCATCCTCATGACCTTGAACAAACTCATATAGATACGGAAGCTTCAAACAAATTCCTTAAAATAGGCTTATTATTTCCTTATACAGAAGGATTCATTATTGCAATTCAGGATCAAGTTATTAACACAAGAAATACTTCGTATTTGCAAAACAACTGAGATTTCGTGGTCATTATAAAGTCAATTTCGTTTTTCGTGTTTTTGTCCGGGGAGGTCCATGTGTACCTGTTCTTATTCTTCAATTTGAACATTGTATTATAATTTTTAGTTCATATTCAAATGCATATTGAATTAATCTTTCTCCGCGCGGACTTCTGTTTCCGAAACCATATTTTCCCATGATTAAATGCTCGTGGTCTTTTGGAATGCCTATCTGTGCATTAAAGTCACCCATAGATATTATGAAGTCAGATTGTATCGAGAGAGAGCTTTAGACATGTTCTCGTAGAAGTTTTCTATGTCTACTTGTGATGAGCTTTCAGTTGGTGCGTACGCTTATATTAAAGCAAACGGTAAGTTCTCAAGTACTATTTCTAATACACCTTTGTAGTGTTCGTGATTGGATACGAGTGCCGGTATATAGCTAGCAAGATAATAAATTAAATATGCTTCCTGTTCTTTCTTCGTTGGTAGTGTTATTGTCTTGCTAGTAAAATTATTTCTGCGCTTTTTATATGATTTTAAGCGAAGTGAAGCTCGCAGCATTCTGTGGTCTGAAGCAAAGTTAACTGAGGACAATACTTCGTATTTGCAAAACAACTGAGGTTTCGTGGTCATTATAAAGTAAATTTCGTTTTTCGTGTTTTTGTCCGGGGAGGTCCATGTGTACCTGTTCTTATTCTTCAATTTGAACATTGTATTTATAGTTTTTAGTTTATATTCAAATGCATAATGAATTAATCTTTCTCCGCGCGGACTTCTGTTTCCGAAACCATATTTTCCCATGATTAAATGCTCGTGGTCTTTTGGAATGCCTATCTGTGCATTAAAGTCACCCATAGAGGTTATGAAGTCAGATTGGATCGAGTTATGAGCTTTAGACATGTCCTCGTAGAAGTTTTCTATGTCTACTTGTTATGAGCTTTCAGTTGGTGCGTACGCTTGTATTAAAGCAAACGGTAAGTTCTCAAGTACTATTTCTAATACACATACTCTTTCCGATATGCCGGTAAACGATTTGACATAATCTTTGTATTTTTTCTTGACTCGGAAGCCTACACCATACAGACCTCTTGTTTGACCTATGTAATACATTATATAGTTGTCGTCTTCTATAATATTTTCACCTAATCGGCGAACTTCACTTAAAACTATTATGTCATGGTTAATATTTTGGAGTGCTGCTTTTAACTCGATAAGTTTTTTTGGTGATGATAGAGATTTAACGTTGAATGCAGGTGTTCAGTATATTTTTATTTATCATTTTGTTGTGTGGGTTGTAGTCGAACTCTCCCGCGGTGACTGGCCGTACTGGAAGTATTATATGTATGTATTATAGGAGGGTAGAGGGTCCTCTAGTGGTTGCTATAGAACATTCTGAGGGATTCTGGTCTGATCGGGGGTATTAGAGCTGCCGTGGAATATTTTTGGTTTCTACCTTATAAAATTAGCTATGGTGTTCGCCTTGTTTTTCTTTGGTGGGTGTATGTTAGTTTGCTTAGTTGACTGACCATTTGGTTGTGAACTTTCCGGAGACTCGGACAGGTTTCTTTTACTGGTAAGATTGTGAGTAGTTTGGCTGTTGTTATTTAATACCATAAGCTTGTCATATTTGATGAACGCTATGTTGCACGCGTCTTTTTCTTTTTGAAGTTGGGTATGCAGTTCTTTGCGTTTATTCAGTACTTCCAGCGGATAATCTTCTTTCATGTAGAAAAAGGTATTCTGCAGGCAACTTTTGTTCTTTTGAATTTTAAGTTTAGAGCCCATTGTAGTGAAGGATAGAACGACCGGTCTGGGTTTCTCACTTTTTTTTTCCAAGTCTTCTGACGGATTCGATATTGTGGTGTTCGCAAGAAACATTGAAGTATGTGTTTATCATATTAATTACTTCTTCTTCTAAATTATTATTAGTCTTATACACACATATCACTATCAGTCTTGAAATGTTTAAGCATTTTTTATAATTAATGTCACTGATAAAGGCGAATGGCAAGTTTGTTTGGGAGTTTCGTACACCTAATAACTATCAAGTTATGTGATATTTTTGTTTTAATGGGTAGATAATATTATATACAAACCCATTTTAAATTCTTATATTTTTAGAAGTTCGGAAATAAAAGTTAGAACCAGATTAGTACAAACCATATTATACGTCACAGTGGTACGCATAGGCAAGGCCGCATGCCATACGCCCACGTAAACATTATTTGGCTCTTTCGTTCGGCTTGATACTTTTATTTTATTTCTATTTCTAATTAATTATTCATCATTTCGATATTTGTATTATTTTACATATGGCAACTTTTTAATGCATAACTGCGTTTAGTTTATGCTTTCATTGCGTTTGATTATTCAATTGTTTTAATTCTTTTTTTTTAATAATACGAACTTTTAAAAATAGTACACTTATACGAAAACAAATGTCTTAATTGCCTTAATAAATGGTACTAACTATGTTACATAAGAACAAAAAAAGTAGGTTGTACGAAACCTGCCCAACCCCGTTCTTCTTTGAAAAAGTACGTTGGCGGATACAAATCACTTTTTTGTACAAAACGCTGAACTTTACACTCTAGTCTTACTGTTCACAATGAGAGTCAATACACTTATTTTATGAATAAACACTTAGTATTTTTATTTACGCACTATATTTATTTCTAAATTATATTTAATTTGGAGTACGATGTTAACCATGGCTCTGTGGCGCCCTCAACTATCTATATATTATATTAAGCACTTCATATATTATAAAAACCGGCCGACTCGCACGCCGAGGCTTCCATACCAACGAAGGTGTCTCTGCGACGACATAAAAACTAATAATGATATATCTCTCTCAAACCTATTATCGTTGAAACCCAAATTTTTCCATTTTGGAAGCGTCTATCTTTTAAGCAATTGATTTTGACGAAAAATAGTTTAGTAACCTTAATATCATATTTAAAGACTTATCCATAGACACCCCTCATATACAGGTTGTATGAAAAAATGTATATTTAGATTCAGTTCAATGTAAGGAATACCCTCTTTATATTTTGAATTTATTTCCTATGTTTAAAATTCGAATAGAGGTTTACAGAACACATGAATCTACAAAGATTCAACTACGTAGGGCCAATAGTATCGGAAAAAATTACTGTGGTTTGGGTGTGGTGGTGGTACATACGGACGGACGGACGGACAGACAGACATGACGAATCTAAAGGGTTCCGTTTTTGAAATTTGGCTACGGAACCCTAATAAAGGACCATAAGTGTGCAAGGGCGATCTTAGTAATTTTGTATTAAAAATGAGGAAATATTCGAAAATAAAACATAAATTCTACAGTGACATTTATTTTAAATCTAGTTATTCTTACTAATATCTGAACAAAATAATTACAAAAACGAACAAAATATATTGTAAAAATTTTAGTTTTTGTTTTTCAATCCATTTTACAAAAGGCCAAAGTGATATAAAGTAACAAATTGGGCATAACAAATTTTGTTAATTGCAACAATTAAAATCTTTAAAACATATCATTACGTTTTCCCGATGAACCGAATGTTGAATATAACTACACATAGATACCTATATAAAGTTAGGTTAAATTTAATCGATTCTGTATACATTGAATCGTTATTCTATTTGAGTAGTACTCATATTTTAAAACATCGATTACATTAATGAATTAAACTTACGACTTAGAATTCATTATCGATTCTTTTGTTAACACTAATGTTAGATCACCAACGAAAATCACCAAAAATGATCTCATGACTACGTATTCACTTTAGTTAGGTGTTGTAATGAAATTAATGTAATAGTCTATAATAGCATAACAGAAGAATCGATACCGAATATATTCTTAAGATTATCGATTATAATCCGGCGTAATTGTTTACTAACCGGCTCTTATAAACTACATGCCTTTTGGAGGCTAATTGCGCTAACCGCAAAAGGGCTCAGAGCCAACTTAAAGAACAAGCTTTTAAACAAAAGAGCCACGCA
This sequence comes from Calycopis cecrops, assembly GCA_001625245.1. Taxonomy (NCBI): domain Eukaryota; kingdom Metazoa; phylum Arthropoda; class Insecta; order Lepidoptera; family Lycaenidae; genus Calycopis; species Calycopis cecrops. The sequence goes on along the minus strand of LUGF01006994.1, from coordinate 335,037 downwards.
AGGCTCACAAAAAGCACGAAACTTGACAGCTTAGCTGGTAATTTCGTATTAGTATTTTAATGAGAACCAGCGTGGCTTTATCACTTTACGTTCGATTATGAATTAAATAACATTCACAAAAATAAGTTTTTTTTATACATAGCATATAATCTATATCAAAATTCAAAATAATAATTATAAGTACATAGAAAGCTCCTATTTAAAAAATGCTGACTTTAAATTATTCAGTCTTAAAATAAAAATAAAATCTAAGTGTTTTCAAAACCTTTACTTAGTATATTTTTTTTGACTAGGATTTTTTGATTCTTTTTGTGAAATTCAGTATAAATAAATATAGCATTAAAATATATTTCTTTGGTTTTAGACTCCTCAAAACATTTCTAATATTTGCACAAAAATAATTAGTTAGTTACTTTTATACTTGTAAGTATTTACACTTTAAACTGAATAAAACAGAATTTGGTAGTATGCAACATATTTTATACTTAAAACATATTAAGCAAAGTTAGCGCGAAGAACATTGTGCGCTCAGCTTGACTTAGCAAGTGTTTTTGGGTGCATGTGACAGAGCGATGAGACCCTTAAACTTACGGGGCCAAATGATATGGGCTTTTGGCTGCAATGTTCGCAAAGTCACATATAAGCAAATTGATTGAAATCTACGTGAGTTGTGACTATCTTACATTCGGGAGCGAGAAACACCGCTTTTTCCCGACCTTTGCCTCATATAATCTTAATACGTAATCGTACTCAAAGGTACGTTAGTTGATCTAGTAATTTTCGATTTTAAAATAGTTTTACAGTAACTTCTGAACAACGAATGTAGGTGTGTTCCAAATTTTTCACAAGTCCTAAGAAGTGTGGGAATTTTCACTTGTTTTAGAAGCTCTAAAGACGGGGACTTTAACATATTTTACAAGCCCTAAGAAGGACGGGGACTTTAGCATATTTTACAAGCCCTAAAAAGGACAGAGACTTTCATATATTTAACAAGCCCTAAGAAATACGCGGACTGTAGCATATTTTACAAGCCCTAAGAAGGACGGGACCTTTCACATTTTTTACAAGCCCTAATATGGATTGGAATTTCGCATATTTAACAAGCCCATGAGAAAGATAGGGACTTTCACAATTTTCACAAAGCCTAAGAAGGACCGGGACTTTCGCATATTTTACAAGCCTTGAAAAGGACCGGGACTTTCACCTTTTTTACAAACCCAAATATGGATGGTAAATTTTCGCATATTTTACAAGCTCTAAAAAGGATAGGGACTTTCACATTTTTTACAAAGCCTAAGAAGGATGGCGACTTTCATATATTTTACAAGCCCTAAGAAGAACGGGGACTTTCGCATATTTTACAAGCTCTAAAAAGGATAGGGACTTTCACATTTTTTACAAAGCCTAAGAAGGATGGCGACTTTCATATATTTTACAAGCCCTAAGAAGAACGGGGACTTTCGCATATTTTACAAGCCTTAAAAAGGACCGGGACTTAACACCTTTTTTACAAACCCAAATATGGATGGTAAATTTTTGCATATTTTACAAGCTCTAAAAAGGATAGGGACTTTCACATTTTTTACAAAGCCTAAGAAGGATGGCGACTTTCATATATTTTACAAGCCCTAAGAAGAACGGGGACTTTCGCATATTTTACAAGCCTTAAAAAGGACCGGGACTTTCACCTTTTTTACAAACCTTAATATGGATGGTAAGCTTTCACATATTTTACAAGCCCTAAGAAGGACGGCGACTTTCATATATTTTACAAGCCCTAAGAAGGACGGCGACTTAATGCCGTTTAAGCATATTTGTAATAAAAACTACTTCAGGCGGTTTTATAGCGGTTAACTGAAAAGTGGGAGAGGAACAATCCTCCCGAGAGCCTGGATGAAAGCGATCGAAGCGCGGTATTGTTAAGATCCTGTTCAGATTGACGAGATTCAAGATTTAAACTCGCACGTAAATACGTGCAAGTTTCGTCGCCGAGTCGTCGTCGTCGAGTAGAGTCGCCCTTTGTCGAGATACTAGAGCTACATCATATGTAGTCATCCAGACGCGTATATAACTCTAGCGTATAAGCGAGCTGTTGGCGTGTTGAGATACTCGGGCGCCGTTGTTGCGTCCAGAACGAGGCGCAAGTCGACTCGCTTGTAAAACGCTTCATCTGAACAGGGTCTAAATATCGCAAAGTAATCGCGATATAATCCACTAGCCTTTTTCCTCTGCAGTTTGGTTTCCTTAGAGGGTTAGTAGAAAGTTTGTGAGCATGAATGGTTAGTGCTGACATAGTGATTTAACAGTTTTTGTGAGCATTTCGAGGAAATGTGCTAATTGGAGTTGCTTATATTCTAGGTACTTACTAACCTACACACAATAGAAAATCAATAAAACTTATTGGAAAACCAAATCACAATAACACTTTAAGTGCACATACAATTTTTACATTTATCTTCAAATTGTATAAGAATTTGTGAATTTTAAGAAATAATGTTTAAATATTAATCAAAAATGGAAAATGTCCATGGCAGTATTTCTGTTTAATAAAATTATTTTTGCTATAGATTAATTCGTATATCAATAAAATGTTCTTTTAAGACATTTAACAATTCTTTCCTTTTTTTTTTCTTTAAATGTGTCAGTTTTCTTGAAATTACGATTATTTTGGGAAGGATGTTAAAAAAATGTAGTTGTGATTTGAGTTTTATAAAGAAAATTAATTATTATTGAACATATTATGATGATATGATATGATATTTTTGTGATATTTTATAATACAATATATATTACAATATATATTATCTTATTTTAAAATTTTGATACAGAGAACACTTTTAGAAACAATACGTTTTGGATGAAATCTGCATATGGACATTATCCTTTACCTAAAATATAAAATTAAACACTTATATGCAAACACTTAGAATATTACACAAATTTAAAAACACTTTAAAAGAAGTCTATATTTTCGTTGGTCTTGCGGAAGACGTGCACGTGCGTAGACACATGCACGTGGTTATTTTGTGGTAAATTTAATCACTGCTCCTGAAAAATTGCAAGAAAAACTTTGATTGTAGCATGGACAACATTTCTAGGCGACATTTAATTACAACACCTAGTGAAATATAAGAAAAAAACTAGTAGACTCCGGTCTTTTAGGCAAGAATTATCACAGCCCAAACAAGAACCGCACAAAAAGTTCGTATTCCTATGCTCTTCGACCTCTTCCCTCCTCGACCCGTACGGACTGTCACAAGTCGCACGGAGCGCAATGGCATAGCCAGCCAGAGGTGTCTTTTTGGCCGAGAGGATTTGATTCGGCTGCTTTGCAGTAATGCCATTACATATCTATTCCCTAGATTTAGAATAGGTCAGACAAAAATGAATATTGAAGTTGGAACCAATGGTAGTAAATATCATTTAATGAGTGATTTTTATGATTTTAATAACTAAGACTAGGTATGTTTTCATTCGATTTGCCACATTATAATTAAATAGTATCCTGCCAGTATGTATGCTTGTTACTCTTTCACGAACAATCTAATGAATGAATTTGGATTAAATTTGCTAAGAACAAAGACCACAATTTGGAACAACATAAAAATTACCTTTTATTTCGAAAAAATCTTATTTTTCTACTTTTTTAGAGTATTTTAGTGCTGCATCCTATTTATATATACATATACATATCTAACTGTGCCGCGGCTGCAACCAGCTACGTTTTCTTTTTTTGCTAAGGAGGAATTCCAATACTGTAGATAACCGCGGGCTAATCCATATCCCTCCTGTGGCAGCGGTGCCATCTTCTCTATTTAGGTTTACGTTGTTTAATTTAAATATGATGTATAAATATGATACTCAAACATTTTCAAGGAATCAAATTTTAACACATGAAATGATACACGTTGTTTATTAGTAAATATTTATTGAATAATAAATTCAAAAAAATAACAAAACAAACAAAAATATTGCAATTTCTTTGTCTAGTGTCCTTCCCTGAAACGACTTGCGTTTACTGCTTAAGAATGAACATAATTCTAAAGTGGAATTACTAATTACTGATTCCTGTGATTTTATTCCACAATTGTTTTGCATACTGCTTTAAATTCTTTCTTAAGGAGTTAACTGCAATAAATACTTACGCTTATATGTTCCCTTCACGATAGTCCTAGCAAAGCAAATCTTAGTAAAACTACAACAAAAAATTCACAACATAAGCAATGTGATGATGATGTCGTCATTTTGTGAACCTAAAAGCGTTTTTAATTTTGTTTCGATGAATTTTCTTGCCCCAACTTCACTAAATTGCCGTTGAGCATTTTCGATCTAACCAGACACTTTAGTAGATCAATTCTAGTTTTGATAAGATATTTTATGAACAATTTATATAAGCAGTATATAAACATTTTTTCGTTGAAAGTTCCCAACAATACCCTTCAATATTTCAACACGTCATTAACTTGAAATGCTTTGATAAAGTCACGGTAAAATCCTCGTTAATGAAAATCTTGACGTCGATTAAAATACTTATTCAGTTACGACTTTCTTTTCAATAATATGGGGTGGATTGTAATACATGGTTTGATCAAAAATCGCGAGCTTCTAAGGCTTATAGAAAAAAATGAACAGAATCCAAAATGGACAAAGGTAATGAAAATGAAGAATTGAAGGAAATACATTTACAAATATGGACCAAATAGGCAGCCAAACGAAAAATAAAAAAGAAGAAAAGGGTACATGAGCCACAAGTTTTGGTCCGCAGGTGTAAGTCCTCAATTGTAATTCCTTAGTTAGAAATCATAAAGTTAAAACGCTAATGGCTATTGTCTTATAACATTTTGCTTCTTGTCTCTTGTACTTTCATGAACCTACGTTCTTTTTGCTTCTCTCAGCCAAGGACGTTCATTGCTGATCTTTGGCTAGGCTGCCAGAGCCACAGATCCAATGCATCGTTAATCTAGCGACTCTCGTCAGGTCGTCAGTTGTAGTCGGTTATCCTAGGGCCTATTGAATATGCGACCTTATTTATAATTATTGATATTTTGCCAATGTAATTTTATCATTCCCAAGATTGTTTCGCTTCTAAAATCGTGCGACCTCGGCTTCGCGCCTCACGGAACCACACCACTGGTGGAAAGAGGTCGCACTGTACTAGTCGGCACGCTGTCAACAAATTAGTAAATCTGTTTCGTAATAGCATAAAGTGTCTTACCTGTGTTTACTACCGCAAGACGGTATTAGTGAACACAAGGAGCAGCAATATCAGGATAATTTACACGAACCGGTCTCACTAGATTTAGATGTACTAGTCGGCAGTGTCAAACTCTCAATCTCAATTTCCACTCGTTCCTGAAAAAATGTGAGAGAATTATATGAATGGTTATTGTCACGTAGGAACAAGGTATCATGATAATAAAACAAAGACTTGACTGTTTCTACTTGAATCACTGTAGTTACATGAAGTTCATGTGGGAAGAGTCGGGTCTTAATAATGTTATTTGTTGTGTAATTTTTTTGAAGTTATATTTCTTTAGGCGCGTTATGAAAATATGATGAGAATGAAATTTTAAGATTCGTCACTCAAAAGTCATAGTATGAAGTAGCAGAGATTGCAGTCTAGACTTTTCTTTTTCTTTTTTTTTTTGTGTGCTCCAATACAATTGAGGTTATCTATCCGTATGTATTATTTATTGATATAAATGATAATATTATTATTATTTAACTAATTAATAATGAATAATATTAAATTATTAATGTTAAATATTTATTATTGGTTATTCTATCTGCAATCGATATCGAAATACAAAAATATAATTTTTAGAATTTCTGTCTATATGTATGTCCGGGCTAAACTCAAAAAGTGCTGCATGGATTTACTTTAAATTTTGCATGAATATTAATAACTGGTCGGACCGGCATATAGACGGATATTATCTCGCTATCACCCACGCAGAAGGAACCCTGAATCTTTCATTCGGAAGAATTGAGATCCTCCATTTTTGATGTCCGAAATCCACGCAGGCGAAGCTGCGGGCAGAGATTAGTACTGTATAAAATTAATTCATCACCCGCGTGCGCGGGGGCTGGGACTACGGCGCGGTTCGAAGGATTCTCATAGGAATTGAGTTTAAAAGTCTTAGGGCGTGAGACAATAATACCTCTATACAAATTCTACGCAAAATACGTCGTTACTGCACTGCAGCACGCGAAGTTTTTTTTGTTTATTTTATGGTATAGGGATGCAAGCGAGAAGACGGAGCCATTTTCATGACTATCGACGCCCCTAGACATTCACATACAGATGCGCAGCCGTGTGATGTGTGAGTAGAAATGCTACTTACACACCGCATGAAACGCGACAGTACAGCTGTCATTTTACACCGGTCTCGTGTAAGCGAGAGGTACCTCCCAGGTCGTGCCGAATAATTCGGCTGGATGGAGTAAATGATTAATCTGGCTGTGAAACAATGAGCTTTAAATTAAACATGAAATTTAATTAACTTTAACTTATTTCATTAGAGACAAGACCTATGCACTTCTCCTAGACATTAATTAATATAAATAAATCTATCTTTTTTCTGTCTTTTTTGTGTTAATTACTTAATATTACCATCTTACTAGATCAATTAATCAATTGAACAACAATAACACATCGTCACGACAGTTTAAGCAATACCCGGGTAGCAGTAGTAAATTATAATATGTTCTACAAATTATAATTGTCTATGTATATTACGTGTATTATCAGTTCTATATACATCCATCATCATCATCGTGGCGGTCCACTGCTGAACACAGACACGACATGTTTAACCACAGAAGTGAGATCCCGGATTCTGATCCCAGGTCGGACAAAAAAAAAGGTGGGACCAAAAAGTATTATTGGGATTTTAAAATTTTTAATAACAATCCAGAGCTAGGAAGTTGGCGGTGTTACACCATGCCTCGGAGAGCACGTAAAACAGTTGGTCCTGCGCCCGATTTCTCTCGGACGAATTTTCGTCCCATCGTCGAATATGGAATGAGGGAATAGGGCCACTTGTATCAGTGATAACACGTATGACCCGCGTAGATGGCTCGTCCCTATAAGGCCATAGCCGAAACGCGGCTAAGACATCATTATTATACAGTTATTATATTATATATATAGAGGGCTACAATATGGGGTTCTTCAAGAGGGGAGTCAATAGGTTCTTAAAGGGTCGGCAATGCGCATGTGATGCCCCTGGTGTTGCAAGCGTCCATAGGCTATGGTAACCACGTACCATCAGGTGGGCCGTATGCTTTTTTTGCCACCATCGTAGTATAAAAAAAAAAACTTTAATACGTACTTCGTATACAGTCTTAACAGCCTCCTGGCTAGATTCGCTAGCCGCGCTGGTTATTTCATCGTGTTTCTCGTCAATTTCGAATAATGTAGATGCCCGCCGTGTTATGCCAAACTGACCTTTGAAATGATGTTCGGCGGCAATCTCAACGGGTAAGGGGCTGGGCTGGCGAACCTTGTCGCTCTTAAAACGGTCTGCACTCGGTATCCGGATGTTACCCGGTATCTTTTTCCTGCGAGGCATAGTCATGGTGTTGTCCACCGGCCTGGAGGGTCCTGAAAATTTATTTTTTATTTACTTATTTATTTATTAAACACAAATATGTAACACCATAACAGAAAAAAACATCCAAGTCGATGATACAATATTTAAAATATAAATTTATAAATTACAATTTGTTATGTTATAATAGTACAAACACTGGCTGCAGTAAGTGTAAAGTAATAAAAAAGTGTAAAGTAATGTAAAAGTAAAGTGTAAAGTAATATACAAGTACCTACTTTACAGGCTTATTCTCAGGTTAGAGGGTTTTAGAAAGAGGTCGAATTGGGCCCGCACAACCTGGAAGGTACCTCTCGATTACATGATACCGGCGTAAGGTGTCGGCTGTGTTTAGTTTCGTGCGGTGTGTAAGTAGCCGGTGGCTCATAAAGGTGAGAGGAGGAAAGAGGGCAACGCATCTGTATAACCTCTGCATGTCAATGACTGCTCTCTCTCTCCGACTGCTTGTTTGTCTCCTTATACGGTATAAAGGGAAACAGAGCCTCATGGGAGTTTGAGAACCAATGCCGAGACATATTTTAAAACAATAAGATACAAATTAATGTATAAAAATTTCGTGTCTGGACCAACGCGACGCGCGTTGGTTCTCAAACTTCATTTAATCACGTGATAGTCTGGGTCAGATTCATTTAAACGTGTGAAATGAGTGAAAAGCAGATGAATTATATTATAGTATAATATTTATAGTAGGTAGTACCTATAATTAGTACTTAGTTGTAATCAATTAATATATAATTATAATAATTTAAATACTAAATGATTATATTATGTGTATCCTTAGGTTGATGACATGCTACACAGCCGAATCGGGATTGCAATCGCACCGCCGTAAAGTGACAACTGTGATAATGTGACGTTTTGTGCGATGTGTGAGTTTCCGGTGGCCCATGTTGGGGGAAGGAGAAAGTAGGGAAGTAGGCATGATATGCAGATGTGTCCACGGGCGTCGGTAGCCATCAAAGGACGAAAAAAATCGAATCTTTCAAAAAAATTCGGACGAAGGTCCGACTGCTCTTTTGCCTAGGGAGTCAAAGAAGCCTATCTGTAGCCTATCCTATGTAAAATATATCTGTAATGAAAATCGTATCCCTCTTTCGTCTACCTAGGCTACAGACCATTAAGGGGGAAGGAAGGAGGGCAACACATGTGCATAGCCTCTAGGTGTCTATGTGCGTTGAGTGCCATCAAAAGGTTCTGACAAAATTTATGAAATACTTACCGGTTTGAGGTTCCGGTTCCGGTTCCGGTTCTTGTTCCGGTTTCCGTTCCGGTTTCCATTGCGGTTTCCGTTCCGGTTTCTGTTCCGGTTTCTGTTCCGGTTTCTGTTCCGGTTTCTGTTCCGGTTTCTGTTCCGGTTTCTGTTCCGGTTTCTGTTCCGTTTTCTGTTCCGGTTTCTGTTCCGGTTTTCGTTCCGGTTTCTGTTCCGGTTTTCGTTCCGGTTTCTGTTCCGGTTTTTGTTCCGGTTTTCGTTCCGGTTCCACTTCCACCTCCACCTTCGTCCTAATCGGCTGCATTTCCATCATTCTTTTTTTTTCGCTGAAATTTTTTTAAAGCTTTATTTTTTATCTGTCCCGTTATACATTTCAATATTCATCTACTTCCTATAATACGCTTGCTTCCTACGTGCTTTCAGAAAATATATTAAATTTTGAGGCAATAATGGTTTTATAAAAAGAATGAAGATGATAAGTGAAAGAAAATAGAAATGAGCTGTTTACAATGGAAATTAAATATTGATAAAATTAATTGTTCTAAAATAGTTACGAGGATGTTGAATTTTCTAAATGCACATAAGGCTACGAACGAGCTCTAATGCATGCATCAAATCTGCTTAGTAAATGGCGTTGATGAACGAAAATATTTGATGGAGGCGGCAATTTTTTTAAATTCTGTGGTTTCTGTCCACTTCTGTCTGCAGTGTTGTGGTGTAAAAATAAATAATTTTTGAATTTGAGTTCTAAGAACTGCTCGTTCTTGACGCACACAAACAGCGTACTTCTAAGCCAATGTATTCGAGTTTCGACGTATCATCTTTTTGTGTACATATTTTTCGTACGAATAATAAAACGTTGGGGTAATTTGGCAAGAAATAAGAACTTGTAGTACATGTTTAGAAATATACTTACTCGAAAATACGTCAATTATAATTATTTATTATAAAATATAAATACAATATTGAACACGCCATAACTAGGGTTGTAAGGTATAGGTTTTTAATTTTTATTAACATAATTATTACTCTAATATTTTTAGTACTTACCTATAGTTAAGTTTGAGTTAAAGTATTTGTGCTTAATATCACTAGATTTTAGTTTTATAAATCATACATAAATCTGCCAATTTAACAAGCATCTGTGTCGGCTAATAAACTTTTTCTTGTCAAAAAAAATTTCTGAACTTTTATTAAAGATATAATTCACTCATAATTTTCTATATTTTCAAGCCCAATTTTTTAATGTTAAAATCACGTCGGGCAGGATACCTTACAATCATTAAAGATAATTTAAAAATTACAATGCGTTTTTAAATATACACAATAGTTATCAAATAAATAAAAAATACTTCATTGAGGGACGTTCGCTTAAACGTAAAAAAAATCGCTATAAATCCAGGGAAACTGGCAACCCAATATTGTCTGTTAATTTAACAAAATTAAATTTTTAGTTAATTTTTTTGTACGTTACTTAGTGAAAATAAATTTATTCATTATGATTATGACAATTTAAAAAATCTGCATTATAGTATTAAGATCAGTGACTATCTTCAATTGAAAGCCTTTCAATCGAAAAATAAAAACAGATGCTAGCTTAAATAAAAGTTATAAAGTCGTGAAAAAATTATATTATATATTATATTAAACAGTAAAAACAAACCGACTTTTAAACAACTTAATGAAAATCTCCTTCTGTGTTTAATAAAGCTAGTGTTTATTTACAGATGAGTAAATGATAAGTGGCAAAATGATAAGCCTCGTAATAAAACTTGATGTAGGTTATTTTTTTTTGCTAACATCGAGCCTTCTACTTCCAAAAAATATTTACAGTATTTTTAAATTCTACTTATTTGGGTACGTTCGAGAAAAAATATGAGAGTGATATTTTACAATGCGTGCGAACACGTCAGTGTCTGACAAAAATCATGAAGGATAAGAATGGTATGAAAAGAAACTTATTTTTGATACGAAGCAAGAAGTAACTTTTAGGTATGTAAGTTAATACGTTTTTTTTTTCATTGTAATAACAACATCGAATTTGCAAATTAAAATAATAAACATCACACGCTATAAACCTAATGTGAACGCCACGGTTTGTAACACAATACAATTTTCTATTTCAATTCTATTTACATTTTATGTGAAAGTGAATCGCGTGAAAGCTAAAATAAAGCCTAGCCAAAAAAATGTCCTTGTGAAAATTTTGTATTAGATCATGTAGCGTGATCAGCTTGCAGTATTTTATCTAATCATCGGATTATTCTAGCTCAGCAAGTATTTAAATTAAATTTATTTTAAATTAAATTTAAAGCATATTAATTTGTTGTGCACAAAGGCCTGGGTCTCTAAAACAATCAGTCTCTCTTAAAAAATCTGTGCGTTAGAGCCAACACGCAACTGGAGCTTACTCCTTAAGAACGATCACGATTCGGAAGTGATGCGCATGATACTTAAGCGATGTAAGTGCTATAAAGCGTTATACTCGACGAGATTCTGTTTGCCACTATAGTACGTCTTATCGTTTTAATGCGTGCTCTTAGATCAATTCTTAGAGAGTAGACTACAATTTGACTTTTTTAAGATTTTTATCGCTTCTATTCGACAGTAGCGATTAAAATCGATGATTATATTTTTCAATGACAGTAGCGATTAAAGTCGCTACTGTCATCGAAAAATATAGGTAGGCATATCATGAATGTAAAATCCTAATTGGAAAATAGCAATTAACTTTCGCATAAACATTACATTCCAGTCTTCGCACCTGCTAATAAGAAATTCGCAACATTAAATCGCCAGCATAATTTTATCATAACATATATCTTCGGTAGACTATAATAAAATCCACACAAATCACTATACACACACACAAACCACACAATATTAGGTCTTCTAACGCATGTTGTACTTTACGCAACTGTATCTTCAATATAATATTACATACTTATTTCTTGTTACATTTGCAAAATATAATACTGAATTATAATACGCATACTGATATGTAACCAAATATTTCAGAAATGCAACTCAACGGAATTACTTGAAGCCAGTTTATTGCGGCTCACTTAAATATAGTACGTCCTCCCATCTCTTAAATAAGTAGATCCATAGATCGGTCACTTCAACCATGGAGGAGAGAGGCCCACGTCAGCTCAATTAGCCATGGGCAATGAAGTGAGCGATTGGTTTCTCTGGTTCGAGCCATGACTATCGAAAAGTCCAACAGTTCGGGATTTTTTTTTTATATAGAATCTACGCTAGCAGAACTGAAAGCCCAGTGCAGCTTCGTCTGTATAGTTCGGGAATGTAATATATTTAAATAGCCCGCGATTAAGCCAGTTTAAGTACCTATTTTTATTGGCATAACTGTAAGGTTTAAGAAATGAGCTCAAATATGCACAAGAAAAAGGAAATAAAAGTATTTCAATCCAGATTTTATTGTAAAAAAAATTGCATGCTTCGCTTTCGCATAACACATTACCATAAAGTAAAAGATCGAGCATTAATGTAATCTTTCAAAAAACATATAAAAAAATAATACAAAATTATATTTTCGATTAGTTTTTTTACAGTGACAGTAGATACGTCCTGTAAGTTTAATGAAACAAAATCTTATTTCTGTATCAATCTTATTTTTTGACCATCTTAAAAATTAATTATAATAATTTTATTACTAGGTTAAACTATGTTAGAGACTAAAAAGTACTAGTTACATGCAAAACTCTAGGTAAAACTTTACCTATTAAAAGTAGGTAAAAAGCGGTAGTGCACAAATATTCATGCATTATTACTTTAAAAAATATCTAATATCACACTACATATATTGAGATAAGTCATAACAATCAACAAAATGCTATTTGCTATTTTTGAGGATACATTTTCAGCCGCAGTTTAGACTAATATGCTTGCTACGACGCTATAACTGAGTTAGTACTATTCACCATTGTAGTTTCCAAGAGTGAAGGCCGTTATAGCCCCGGCAAGGTGTCATGGAAGAGACATTAAAATATTTAATTTCTATTTTATATTCACAACATTTATTGTTGTTATGCAATTTTTACTTACATTAAAAAAAGTACATTTAAAGTTTAATCATGACACGACGGTGGGTATTGGCATAATATTATACTGATGAGATTTACGCTTGTTTAACTAGTTAATATTGGTGATAATGAATTACTAAATATCCGAAATGGATGCGGATTAAATAGGGAGGCTTTAGGGCGTGAATCGCTAATTAATTGGGAGAGATGAGGCCGCAAATATTACGTGAAAATGCAATCTGGATAAATCCAATACAAATTTAACAAAATATTTAAAGCATGTTATGGAAAATGTTTTGTGTGATAATGATGTACCCCAATCCATCACTAAAGCGTGTGTAGCAAAAATGTTCAAAAATTCGTCATGAAATCGTCGTCTGTTGCATCGGTATCGAATCCATTGGCACCCCAGTTAAATAAATAATCTCGTTAATACCTTTGGGCAGTTCCCTTAACGCAATGATGGGCTTTCCCTTAAACCCCCCCCCCCCCAAGGGGAGAAGGGGGACCCCCTTAAAACTATGAGGGTGTTCTCCTTAACCCCCCTGAATGAGATTCTCACTTAACCCCTGAGGGAGAGGGTGCTCCCCTTAACCCCCCTGAGAGGGAGAGGGTCATGACTTAGTCCCCCCTAACGCACTGAGGGGGGTTTCCCCTACCCTCTGAGGGAAGGATGCATCGATATCGAATTCATTGGCACCACAGTTAAATAAATAATCTAGTTTCGTAAAGGTTCCTAAGTGGTAACAGTTCGTAAATACAGGAAGGGACATGTAAATCCAGACGAAGTGCGTTGAAAGTAATGATTCTCAAAGTCCAGTGGGCTTCGGTACGTTGAGATGATCACGGTAGATTTTTCAATCATGGCGCTAAATCAATTAAGCTTCATACATATTATTCACATTCAGAAAACTGCAAAAATCCGCAAAAATGCGAGAGACGTTTTTTTTGGAACTGAATTCATGACTTGGAAGCGGAGAGAAACCCTACACAGCTTTAGCAGATTGTTATGAGTGTGCGTCGGGAGAAGACTAGGTTAGGGGTCGAACGGGGGACCGACTCCCCTCATCTCCTGTAGATGAGAGAGTTGCATCCCAATATGAGTGAGAGGGCACCTCAAAAGCGGTGGCTAAAATGGCCTCTGTGCTGAAGTAAATGTTTAGTTCTCGTAAGGGGGGTCTCTCCTTGACCACTGAAAGGGTGAAAAAACACGCGCGCGATGCAATCCCGTGGCTTTTGATTTTGTAATGAATTAATTAATTTTATAATATCTGGATCAACGGGGTGTAAAAATATAGTTTTAGAAATAAATGGTATGTCAATATTTTTATTCCTATTTATGCTAGTATTAGTGTTAGTCATGTCAATAAAATAATTATTAAACTTATTACATATTACTCTTGGTTCGGTGTATATATTCTTTTTATGACCCCTTGTAACACCCCCCCCCC
>LUGF01006994.1:307892-320714 GCA_001625245.1 Calycopis cecrops | reverse complement strand
CCCCCGTGAGGGGGTGTTCCCCTTAATTCCATTAGGGAGTTCCCTTAAAGCAGTGAGGAGAAGAGGGGGACCCCCTTAAAGCAATGAGGAGGTTTCTGCTTAACCCCCCTCCAGGGAGGGGGTCCCACTAAACCCCCCTGAATGAGATTCTCACATAACCTCCTGAGGGGGAGGGTGCATCCCTTAGCCCCTCTGAGAGGAAGAGGGTCATGCCCTGGTGTCCCCCTAAGGCACTAAGGGGGGTTCCCTTAACCCTATGAGGGGAAGAGGTACTGACTACGGGTCCCCCGTAACCCCCTGAGGGGAAGAGGCTCATGACTGGGGAGTCCCTTTTAACCCAGTGAGGCGGGAGAGGATACCGTCTTAAGCCCTCTGAGGGAATTTCTTCTTAACTCCCTGAGGGGGACCCCCTTAAACCTATGAAGGGTTTCTCCTTAACCCCCCACCAGGGTGGCGGTCCCACTTAACCCCCCTGAATGAGATTCTCACATAACCTGAGGGGGAGGGTGCTTCCTTAACCTCTCTGAGAAGGAGAGGGTCATGACCGGGTGTCCCCATAACGCACTGAGGGGGTTCCCCTTAACCCTCCGAGGGTAAGAGGGTCATGACTAGGGGTCCCCCGTAACCCCCTGAGGGGAAAAGGGTCATGACCGGGGGAGTCCCCCTTAACCTCCTGAGGGGGAAAGCGTACCCTTTTAAGCCCTCTGAGGGAATTTCTTCTTAACTCCCTGAGGGGGGTCCAACTTAACCCCCCTGAGGGAGTTTCTTCCTTAACCCCCCTTCGCTTGAAAATTTGTTGGAAATTTCGGTTGTTTAAGAAATAACGCTAACTTAAGTGATGAATTATTACATTACTACATTCGTATAAGCAATCGCTTACTTTACTAATCAACAATTGATTATATCTGTTAAGCTTCAAATCAAATAATGATTATCCAATACCCATCATGCGTATTTAATCTCGATATTATATTAGTATATTACCGAGAATATTCATGACATTATCTAAACTGTAAAAATAATAATCAATCGGGACAGTCCAAGCGCAAATTGGTATCATTATACGAATTAGTGTTCTTCACACATTTACAATAGTATTTGTTATATAATACCATTGTTATTTTGCCTTGAGTATTTATTTAATAATAAACAATTTCTTTGACATTGTTTTTTTGACTTTTATATGAAATAAAGTATAGGGGAGGGGGATTCATAATTGTCATTTAGACAATATATGACTTTTTTTTCGCAAAAACATGTGATATTTGTAGTTTCATCCGGATTTTAAATCAGTTTCATAGAATACTATGACAGCATGTCTAAGTACAAGTAAGTAGTAGCGAACAGATGAATCGTGATAATTTGTAGGAATTACTTTAATATAATTCCAAAAAACTATACATGGAAAATCACCTTCTAAACGGTTGCAATAGCTTGATCGAGAAATCGATTTCAGATAATAATATCTGGTTGTTGGGATATTTTAGGTTTATGTCGTTAATGTTACTTGAGTACAGTCGACATATAGGAGGGACTTTTTTAATTTATTGAGAAGGGTTTACGTTAACGTAAGAAATTAATATCAATTAGACTTAGATCCTTGAGATAGAGACTTAGAAACAAAAGAAAGAATTTTTTTAAGTTACTTGAGTACAGTCGACATATAGGAGGGACTTTTTTAATTTATTGAGAAGGGTTTACGTTAACGTAAGAAATTAATATCAATTAGACTTAGATCCTTGAGATAGAGACTTAGAAACAAAAGAAAGAATTTTTTTAAGTTGACGCGAATAAAATTTTTTACAGATTTTTATCGCTGTAGCTAAAATAGATATTATTACAATAAGAATGAGTGTAAATATAAAACGTATTCGCGTCACCAGTTTGCCCTCAGCCTGTAAAATATTACAAAATCTACAAATATACGTATACTATACTCTTCTGTTCAATCTCCTAATTGGCTGCGTGAGTATATTTCGTTGGTAGTAATATTTTACCTTGTCCTCGGAAGAGGTACTCATTATAGTACCATTAGAAGACGATGAAAAACTTCTCGTTCCAGTTTCCATTCCAGTTTTCTTCGCCATTGTACTAATGGCTTATACTATTTTTAAAAAATATTACCTGCTCTTTTTAAACTTGATCATTAGATGATGATGGTTAAGAAATTTCGCCTTCGCCTCTCTTCATTTCAGCTTTCTTTCGATATTGTTTTTATTTTTTTAGGTAGCAAATAAAACATGTTACCTGGTACTTTAAAGTCTGATCGTTAAATGACGATGGCTGAAAAACTTCTTCTCACCGCCTACTTTCAGTCTTCTCATGTCATTTTAGGTTTATGGCAGACGTAAAAAAAATGTTACCTACCTGCTATTTTTCAGCTCGATCACAGATGACGATGAAAAACTCCTCGCAGAAAGTCCAAAGACAGAAAGTCTTCGTTCTATTTTTCTCCAGTCTTCGAGATTTTATTATTTTGGAGTAAAAAAATATCTTACCTGCTATTTTTATGCCTAACCGCTAGATGACGATGATGACCATGGTTGAAAATCTTCTTTTTCTTTTTTCTTCTTCATTTTGATTTTTTCCGATCTTCGTGTTAAAATATTTTATTTACTTTTTATGTATAATCGTAACGTAACGTAACAGTAGTTCGAAAATTTCTTATTAAAGTTTATACATAAGTCTTTATTAAAGTTTTCGTTGGTCTTCGCGGTTTTATTATTTTTAGTATTCACTGCGATACTTTAATCCTCCTTCCAATTACACCTTGTCGTCGGACGGCGCCGACGCTTTAGCGTCTTGTTTATCCGCGTCGACTATAACCACCAGTTAATCCCGTCTCGTCCCGTGGAACGCCGCGCTGACCGAGGCAATAACTTTTCGTAAAGTTCCGGGCTCAGCTCTCGTCTTCTCTTCTTCGCTTTTTTCCTTCACAATTTCAACTGATTTGTACATTTTACTTCTAATATATCTCGACTTGAAAGTTTTTACTCGTTTCAATACGGCACTTTTTCACATTTCCTTTGAAAATCGCGAACCAATGTCTTAGATTTTTTGAGCTATTTAAGAAAACGCGATTTTTTAAATTGTTCTTTTACATGCTCGGGTGCGTGTAATAAGCGATACGTACATTGTAAAATATAATGTAACTTATAGCAATGAAAATAATTAACGCCCAAAAAACTGTAGTACTCAGAAGTCTACGGTGTTTTCCCTTACATCTACTCCTACCGCTATTTGCTCTATATCTATTATGCATTTTAAAGAACAGAGAAAGAAAAAAAAAAGAACGCCAATAGATGATCGGAAATAACGATTTTAAAATGATCGGTGATCTATGAATGTGAGAATTGAATTTACTGTACTGAGGAACTTTACTGGAGTGACTGTTTGCTAAAAGACCCGACCGCTCGAGTCCGATGCCGAGCAAACTTTGAGCCCAGCTCTGGCGCTCTCTCCATGTAATGCAACGGGCGCAGCGCTAAAACGACATACGGGATTGTATCGCCAATGAAAATTGCACTTTATCGCTATCCTACTGCGAACGGAGATGCAACGCCACTTGATTGGTCGATGCACAAATGTCAGACGGACAAGGCCAAAAGTACTGGAGGTAGGGATGGTGATAGGTGGAGCCTCCTGTAAAGTTACGTCCTGCGCAGTTGGCGTTGCATTAGGGGGTGTTTCCCAAACTTTATAAGTAATTGATGAAAAATATTTCTCATAATCAGTAGCAAGCTGAAAACGTACATAAACAAATTGAAATAATCACCACTCTCTTGTAACAGTACACATAATGATTAAACAACAAATTACGCAAAAGCTATAAAAAGTTGGCTGAGCTGAGTTGATTAAAAAACATCGCCAAAACACGTCACGAATCGCCAAAAAAAATCGCCTTGTCATCCAATATTTCCAATCGCCAGCGCAATGTACATTTACGCAGCAGTTCTACGAAAAAAAAATCGTACATAAAGTTGTTATACTTAACATTTTTGAAAATAAACGCCTCGCTTCTTTAAAATGATCTAAGATTGCAGAAATATTAAAAAAAATATACATGAAAATAATAATTACCCCCTGTAGAACCTCTGACCGCCGATTCTCCAGGTTTCCAGGAAACAGAGATTCTGTATGTGCGCGTCTCGCCCCTCACTTGTTTCGTGTTGGAGAGAGAGAGATGCAAAATGCAATAAATACACAGATACAACACATACAAATACTATAAACAAGTGATCAATACCGAGCTAGTGGGGGCTAGTTGCCCTGGATACGAGTTTTTTTGGAATCTGCATTATGTACCTGTTCCCGGAACGCAACGCCCCTAGTGGGTGGGTCCCCCTCTAGGGGGGCAGAATATGACGCAGATAGAATTAATTGTTACAAAGTAAATTTCGTTCGCATTGTATAAAATATTTTTCTGATAAACCGCCTATAGATAGTGCCTAGGTTCATTCATAGTCCAAAAAAATTCGTCATCTTTGGCACGCTAATGGAGTTTACTTCTTAAAAACGGAAAGTTTGTGACGTGAAGGCTGCGTAAGAAACTCGCACGTATTCGATTGCTTTCTTCTACTTTTCTATTTTAATCATATTTTTTCATACGGCGCGTCTTAAGTCCTTTATCAGCTACACTCCAAAATGGGCGAGTTCATCATCGCCAGCCTTCACCCGTCCACTGCTGGACATAGGCTTCTTCCAATGAACGCCAAGACGACCAAAGGGCGACAACTATTTTTTTATTATGACTATTTTTTTTTATGAAATATTTATTAATTTAAATTAAAAATAACGAGTAAGGCACGAACTACAGCTAAGAGACAATTTAAAAAGAAAACATTTTTTAAAGTCTTTCTCCGCCCTGAGATATAGGTAAACATTGTTAAATTTCGACCATTTTCAGTAATAAAATTTCTTCAAAAATTTTTAATAACAAATAAAAATTATTCAACGTATAGGTACATACATCTAGGTATATAACTAAAAAAGTTATTAACCAAGATTATTATCTTGGTTAATAACTTGGTTTTTTATTATTATATAATAATAAAAGCCTTCAAAATTCTACCAACCTATTGTTTTATATCTTATATCTTAGTTTTAAAACTTGTGTGGTAGTTCTAAAATTAGAATAACTTCGTTATATCTATGCTAGGCAATTTTATGTATTGGTATTCTATGAGTTAGTCGGCCTTTTGACTTGGTACCGACCTCTTGGAGCATTTGTATAAGTCTCATGCAGAGCTTTTGGCCCCTCTTTTCTCCTTCTCTCCAATGGAGCACAGGCAAAAACTGCTGTTACTTAGCGGTTGTAACACCAGAGATACCCTCCCTCTTACAAAATTATAAAGGTTTCTGAATTTTTTTAAAATTTCTTTATAAATTTAGGAATATGATCATTATAATCTCTAATCTGTTTAGAATTTTTTTGTACGTATGTACCGTCATAATTGACACTGACAAACTCATAACAACTTCGGAAATATTAATACCCTTTCCTTTCGTTATTTCTAAAATGTTAAAATTAGGGGAAGGTAACTGCCGCAACCGTATTACCTAAAAGTTTAGTTGGATTATATTTTTACGAATGACATCATAATATGATAAATATGTATATGACGGAATCATTCCTTCGGATGTCCCCAAAGGATTTAGATTATCAAATGACACTGGCTATTCGACCGATTATAATATAGACTTTTCGTTTCTTTATATTTTCAATTTCCGTATATTTTAGTTGGCAAAATCTTGTATTAGAAAGCGGCAATGTCATAAAGCGGCGAACATCGTCATTAAAACATTGACTACGTAAACCAAATAGCACTGTTCTAAAAAGCGGACGTTGTCCACGTAAATTTTTGGTTTACATAGCAGACTTTCTAGTGACGTCATTCGCCGCTGTGTGACGACAGCTTTAACGGCACCGCTTCATTAAGAAACTAAAGCTTACTTTATACTGTACGTTTTAAGCCCTGCTGTTACCGACGACCTTGTTTAATATTTTGAAGATTATTTACGGCAAATCAGATAATATTCCAACCCAAAATCATTTGTGAATTATGCAAAACATATTAATAAAAATCACTCTTTGATCTACCATCAGTTCCGACTATAACATTAATTTCAGCTAGTTTCACATATCGTTCAAATGCAAAATCAACTTTAAAAAATTACATGTTTCATATTACAAACATATAATACATATATGGGCTGCGGATGGAATCGGCTTGCCCAAGACCGGGATGATTGGCGCTCTATGGGGGAGGCCTACGTTTAACACTATACGGCTATAAGCCGATCATTCATTCATTCATATAACAAACGCACTTATATAGTTGACGGATCTCATTATTGTGTCGGCAAACAGGCGGTAATATACAGATGAAAACCGCTAACTACCCAATTCAACCCAATTGTGTGAGATCTGTAAGAATTCGCAAAACGTCGCGTCCAAAAGACTCCTTTAACAACCTCATGAAACATGTCAGAGAGGAGGTACTTCCCTAGTCGCGCCTGCAGCAACACAAAGACTATCCCATCATCATCATCAGTCGGAGAACGTCCACTGTATGACGTCACAGATTACGGTCACCAACCACTACCATCCAGCACACACAACCAATATAAAGCAATTCTTACCTGGTTCTTCTCCTCCTCATCCTTATTGCTGATCATCAGGCTGAACTTTCTCTTCATGAGCTTGATGAGACGTGTCCCCTCCATTTCGTCCAGCACCGTGTTGGTGCATATGAGACTGCTTACGTCCTTCGAGTAATGGTCGACGTGCAGACGGCCGCACGTCCTCATGTATATGAACTTCCCGTTTTTGGTTATCAGCCGGTAGAACGACTCCCCTTCTAGTAGGTTCTGGTCCAGCACTGCAAGAAAAGATAGAAAGTTAGTAAAACTCATGGGATATTATTAAAAGAAATAATTAATAAAACTAATATTATACAAAAAAGCGCTCTGCGGTTTCACGCTCGTAAGTTTCGAAGTAAAAAGAAGATATATGTTGGCCGATTCTCAGACCTACCAGGTAGGAACACAAAATTTCATGAGAATCGGTACAGCCTTATCGGAGGAGTATGGTAACTAACATTGTGACACAAAAAATTTATACCGATGTCCCATAAGTGAAAAAAGAACTGCACTGAATGAAAATCTTTTTTATTGTGTTGTAATAGAGATACATTAAAAGAGAATTATTTTTTTAAAAATCATTTCATGGGAATGTGCTCCCTTTCGTTTTTGACGTACTTGCAATCGATGATTAAAATTTTCCACCACTTCGCGTAAAATTAAACTGCTAATGCTAATGCTAGACATTTCTCGTCGGATATTTCCTTAAGTTCTTCAATTGACTGCGGTTTTGTTACGAAAACTTTGGAGAAGAAGATAAAGTCCATTGGACTCAGATACTTCGAGAGATTACTTTCTTAGGGAAAAGTTACCGGAAGAAAGGCAGGCGGTGTTAGATGTATGCACAGTTGCACCATTCTGTTGAAATCAGGCCCGAGTATTGAAGCTTGAAAAATTCTGCAACTCTGGTTTAAAAAAGTCCTCGATCATTGCGACATGCCTCTCAGAAGTAACAGTGACCGCGCGAACATTTTCGTTCCAATGAACTGATTCGAATTGACTCTTACCTACGTCGAGGTTTCCATCCGTGATGTTCATGGTCGGCCCGATCGTTGTTTATCCAACGTAGAATCAGTCTTTATGAACTTGTGAGTCCAGATCATAATCATTTGAATGCTAGGACAGTCATTAAACCTGCGTAAATTGGGATGTTCTTTAAATTTACGTCGCGCAATGGCGGCAGAAGCATTGTTGTGATAAAACTCTGGCACACAGATTAAAGCAAGGTCGCAACGCTGAAACGCTCCATGGTGAATGAATTCCGAAGGACCGTTAGTGTCACCCCCGCACCTCTCTCGCCACTCTCTCTTGTTGCAGGGGTTTTACAAAAAAATAAATTTCAACTGACTTATGGGACATCCTGTATACCTATACATAACGATTAAGGCAAATTATTATTAGCCTTGGCTCCAGTACTCCGAAAAAGCACGCCAGCACTTCTGTGTCCGAAATCTGACCCTCCACTCTTGCCAATCCACGCCGCCGTCTGCTGATTCAGACTCTTCAGTTTAGCAGATTTTAGTTTGACCTGTCCCCCTAAGCTTGTCCGATATGGTAGCCCTATTCGGCATAGTCTTGGGGATCAGAGAGAAACGCAAGCCCTTCACCACGGCAAGGTAGGCACCTTCGGGGTTGGGGGAGGGTGCTACTTAGGCCTGACTGAATGTTGACAGTGCCGCCGTTCTAACTGTAAAAATGTGACAGTAAATTTTTTAATCTTTTTTTTTAACTGAGTTTTTATCAAATCAGATAATTTGAACACCCCTAGGGACACTTTTATTTCTTATTATCTCGAAATCTTGTTTGAAACAGAATAAAAAGTATGTAAATCAAGTCAAAAAACGAATTAAATCGCCTATATACCTACTTTTGTTTCTAGTTCTGTCTAGCCAAAATTACTTCTGCTGCTGCCTAAACTAGCTAAAATTAGGCAATAGGTAAATCGCGTCACTACGGAGACAAACGAGTTAGTTCAAAAAATTTTGTGTCTCGGACTCGTAAGACGTAATACAAAATTTCATTATATATTATATTAATAAATTATAGCCTAAATGTTACTGTGCACCCTATACAATATACAAAAAAAAAAAACACAGACAGAATGACGTCTTCTACAGTTTTATTATACTTATTAGCTGACCCGACAGACAATGTCTTGTCATCACTGGAAAACATGTAATGGTAACGTGTAATGTTACGTGGCCGAATTGTCAACCCATTATTTTACTCTTTTTTTGACGCAGTGGAACACATTTATGTATGATACCTAGGAGCCCGGGTGGCCCATAAGCCTGTATCGGATTCTTAACTTGGGAGTGCAATACAGACAAAGCCCGTGCCTTCACCGGCTATAATTAGGGTCAGATTTTCATCCTGAGCCAGTGCTTCAGTCGGCAAGACGTTAGAACAGGACATAGGTACGAGAGGATAACTATTCTTTAAATTACAGACGATTGAAAAATTGAAAATATTTAACTGATAAACCCAGATTTTTTAACTGATTTAATATGAGAGTTATCCACCTATTTATCCAAGGAATTAAAAATCGGACCTTGGTTATTCACTTTAACTATTCTTTCAATTTTAAAATTTATTTGATTTCTGAACGAACGAACATCAAATGTTTGATAAGTAGGAATAGTTTCTATAGGAAAACGAAATTGTTATTTTTACTATATCCCTATTTTTTCCTAAATACGAACATTTTAAACCTTCTCTGAACCACAATTAATTCAAAGCCAAAATAATCAAATCGGTACAGCTGTTCTCGAGTTTTAGCAAGTCTAACGAGCAGCAATTGATTATTATGCATATAGATAGATAGATAGATAGATAATATATAATAATCTCTTGATTATTCAAAGCGACTAATACAAGCCGAGGAGGACTACATCCTTGCTAAAAGAGTATATGCGCCAACGCAATAACCTGCACAGACGAAAGAAAACAAGGCACTCAGTGTCCTGCTAGGTCCACATGCAGCAGCTGTCGGGTTCGCGACGGCATGCACTCTGGCTGGCACTCCGCCTTGGGAGCTCGAGGCGTGGGTGCTCGCCAGAGTGTACGAGTGGATGGCGGAGAGGCAGGCGCGCGGAGAGCGCCCGGCTCCGCCAGAGAAAGCAGCTGTGCGGCTCGAGGCGAGGGAAGCCATCCTTCGTCATTGGACGGAGGACCTTGCCTCCGCCCCCTTCGGCCGCCGCACGCTGGATGCCCTCGGGCCGGTCTTGCGAGACTGGCTCGAGAGGCGAGCTAGTTTTCTCTCCTTCCGCCTTGTGCAGGTACTGACGGGCCACGGCTGCTTCGGCTCATACCTGCACAGCATCGGGCGGGAGGAGAGTCCGGCGTGTTGCCACTGCGGCGCGCCGGGCGATACGGCACAGCACACCCTCGAGGTGTGCCCCGCATGGTCGGAGCCGCACCGCGACTTAGTCGCTGTAATCGATCCAGACCTCTCGCTAACCAGTGTGGTCAGCGCTATGGTAGGGAGCGAAGAGGCCTGGGGAGCGGTCGCCTCCTTCTGTGAGCATGTGATGCTGCAGAAGGAAGCCGCGGAACGTGCGAGGGAGCAGGATCCCCTCGCACCTCCGCATCGGAGACAGCGCAGGAGAGTGCGTCAGGCCTCTCCTGAACGGCGGTGAGCGGCGGACGCAGGCGCGGGGGCGTCTGCGTCCGCTATTAAGCTCACCCGGTGGTGAGGAAGCGGTACTTCACTACGACCGCTTCCAGGACCCCTCTCCGTCATAGAGAGGGGAGCGTGAGGCCCGCGATGACCGGATTCGCCGGAGGGGTACTGCATGCATTTTCCCCAGGGATAACAAAAAAAAAAAGGTGAGTTAAATCACCTAGTCACCTTTGCAACAGTTAAGAATCATTGTGCAATTAAATTTACTTATGAATGTAGGGTAAATTAGTGAGAATTTTTACGCACTTTTAAAAAATTAATGATTTGACATATTTTTTAATAATTAATTATATAGCATATAAATGAACACCATGTAACTCGCCGAATCATAAACTGTATGTCCTTTGACTTCAAAATGTTGGTATTACTTATTTTATTGTAAACTTTTAATACGATTCTAATTGGATAGTGGTCGTATTATCATGTTTGTGAGATTTTCTACGACTAGTATTATAAAAGTTACTAATTCTCTTTTAATGAATTACTTTGCTTAGCTAACATAGCAGTTGTTTAAACGGTACATTTTATATGTGTGAATTAATAAAAGAAAAAAATAAAAACCTCCTACCAAAACATTTACACGAATAAACGTTGTATAAGCCATATAAATATCGTCGTAGCCGCTATTACCTTCCTACCTTACCCGCTATTACCTTAAGACCTTTGTATCAGACTATGTGATGCTTTAGTTCTCTCTCAGTTTAATTATGTTGATACAGTGATAGGTCCTCGACTACTTAAGAGAATAAAAAAATGTATATATCGTGTCCAAAACGCCTGTGCAAGGTACTGTTTTCAAATTCCGCCGCGAGATCACGTTACTCCTTACTTAAATCAGGCATCGATATTAACAATGGAGAACCGCAGGAGATTGCACTTTGCGTCTATGCTATTGGTCATTATTCAACATGGGTACCGGTCTACTTATCTCAAAGATTGTACTGTACAAGAGACATTAACACAAACACCACACAAGATCCACACATTTCACTTTTCACATACCAATTCAGCACACAGCTGCTTTTAGGGGCAACTTCAAATACGCAGCATCCAAGTGCTGGAATAATCTCCCTCCTCCTCTGCGTGATCTTCACACAAAGGAATCATTTAAGCGCCACTACAAAAACCTTCTTGAGCGACAAAAACAGCACTGATATAATATATATGATGTGTGTATATTTTATGTTTTATGTGTAATTGTATGTATTTGTGTGTATGTATATATAACTTCTTGACCTATCTGCGTTAAAATATAAAGAGTATTAAGTATATAAACTATATTTAGACATAATGTGTAAAGAATTTTGTATGTGTAGTAATATTATAGAAACAAATATCTAAGTAATATAATTATGTATGTACTCGTACCATAAGTGTATTATGAGCATTGATCACCTTATATTATAACTAGCTGTGCCCCGCGGTTTCACCCGCGTTTAATTTCTAAGAAATCCATATAAACTTCAACACCCTATTTCACCCCTTAGGGGTTGAATTTCTAAAAATCCTTTCTTAGCGGATGCCTACGTCATAACATCTAACTGCATGCCAAATTTCAGCTTGATCCGTCCAGTAGTTTGGGCTGTGCGTTGATAGCTGGCCATGTCACGTTTGAGTTTTATATATATAGATTATTTTGTACTTATTTTATTAGTTCATTACGCCTTCATACCGCCAAAGTGGAAAAAAAAACCTGTGGAGGTGATCCTGAAAATCAGCGTTGGGATATTTAACTGAGCTGTCACCTTTTTGTAAAGTGCGCTGCTACCTTAAGAAAGTTATTGATTTCAATGTTTACTTGTTTTTTATGCTTTTATTTTTTGCTATATTTTATTTTTGCTTAATTTGTCTGCTAATTCTTGCTTAATTGTGTAAACGTTGTTGTTGTGTTGTTTTGATGTAAACGTTCTTTCTTGGTGCAGTGTATTTTTCGCAAATAAATCATTATTTATTTATTTATTTATTATTATATGAAGATTGATTAAAATGTCGAAATAACGTTTAAACTACAAAATACGCGTACGAGTATTTAGATTTTAGAATACTTTAGTACTACTTTAGTAGTATTACACATAGGTCAATTATTAGAAATTGAAAATACAATAAAAAAAAATTGGGCTGACCTGGAATTGTAACCTAGGAGATCACGACTGAGGTTGAACATACTCACCACTGGACCACGAGGCAGTCGGTTTTGTATATCTTTAAGATTTAATACACAAAAGCCGAAGGCAGAGGGGGAATAATTGGATAATAAGAACTATAGAAATGCACAAAGGGCAGCAGGTATTCAGGATACAGCTTATGCGAGGAAATAAACAAATTTAAATGTTCCTTTAAGAAGAAGGCAATTTCACAACCGACTGGAAGAAAATGCTTAGTTGCTGAGATGAACATTAGAACCGACGGTAAATAGTCATGAGCATAGCGATCTACTAAGAAAACATAGAACTGAAGATCTGTCGGAAAATGTATGTATTTATGAAACGAGCGAACGC
>LUGF01006994.1:286494-306499 GCA_001625245.1 Calycopis cecrops | reverse complement strand
AATAGATTTTATGATCGATACCACACCTTGGGAATAGTACCCTCCTCCCAGGCTACTTCTATACAAAAATAAATGTAAATTATATATTTTTTTAATGTATATAAATGAAGAATGTACAATGAAGAGTGTATAATGAAAAAAAATGAATGAGGCCCGCTGAGTTTGTTTCGCCGGTTCTTCTCAGGACAGGGCTAGGGTTGAACCGGTGGTAGACTAAATTTTTGACGTTCAAAAAGCAATTTTTCAAATTCTATTTTGAATAAAAATATTTTGATTTTTGATTTTGATTTTGATTAAAATCTAACCAATGAGAGCGCAGCTGCAGCGCTCGCAGGGCCAATCAGGCCAATCATCAACACCACCACACCAGCACAATGTTATAATGAGATCGCTCGCCTTGAATGGCCCCACAACTACTTTTCAACTCTGCTATACAGTCATGTATATATGTATGTATAAATACATAAAAATGCAATCTTTGTACTCATGATTGCAATAAAGATTTGTATTTGTAACAGTCGTATATGAAGGATCGCACTCACGAAATTTAGCAAATGCCTTTGGAGCAGCTTTTGGAGTTAAACGTTTCAAAATCAAGTATTTGATTACTGCACGAGGTTTAAATTTATCCATATTGAAAAACTGGTATAACTTAACTTAACTTTCACGTGTGGACGAACAACGAATTACTGTTTGTAAACGAAATTATGTCAACGTTTTGCTATAAAAGTAGTTACAAAATTAGGATAGTTATATAATATACCACTGACTATAAGTTAAGCTAAGAACTTTTCAAATGACCATCGTTAAAAGACATCGATGAGTGGAGAATCTCCTAATTTTTTAAATTTATTAAAATTTCTTACTTCTGCTGGCAGTCAAATATAATGTGTACCTAACATTGGACATGTTATCTCATATATCTCATTATATAATGTATGCAATGTATGTTAAGCGAATTTATTTTATATTCGTGGATATTATTAATCAACATTAAAAAAAGTTACAGCGACAGAAATTAACATTAGATTTTGTAAAGTTAAAACTAGAAAGCAAAGCCTAAAGTTTTCATCTAAATAACAGTTTTTTTCACAGATACGGCAGTGTTTATGATATTAACAAGTAAATCTACCGCTATAATATAATTTCCACATTATTAGATATAACACGCGCTTTGTTAAGTCGAGTCAAATCAAGCGAGAGTAGCGTTCTATCACGTGAGTTAAGAATAATTCGAGTAAGCTTCGTGTACGTTTCGTGAGTAGTATCTGGTGGGTCTTTAACTCTTTAGCGTTCGTTGAAGACCCACATCCCGCTGTGTACAGAAAAGACTTTCGATAATTGTGATAGTAAGATATTTGTGTGAATCTTTATAATATACTAGGTGCGCCCCGCGGTTTCACCAGCGTAACTTTCGATCCCGTGGGAATATCGGGATGAAAAATAGATGTTGGCCGATTCTCAGACCTACTCAATATGCTCACAAAATTTCATGAGAATCGGTCAAGCCGTTTCGGAGGAGTATGGCAACGAAAACTGTGACACGAGAATTTTATATATTAGATGCATTTCTTGTGTGCGTCTGTGCGTCACTGAACTCCTCCTAAACGATTGGACCGATTTTGACTATTTTTTGTGTGTGTTGAAGAGGATATGAGAATGGTTTAGATTCACAAATCAGCCCGGTAAATGGCGCTGGAGCCGGTATCTCGAATATACAATATTGAAGGATAATGTAGCTGACAGACAATTCAGCCACATAATGACACGTTACCGTGACAACATATTTTCCAATATCGACAAGACGACTGTCGGACAGCTAGTAAATCTACAAATACGCATGTTTGTAGAAGATGTAATTCATTTACAGCTATTACATGCGCCGGAGAACTGCTTAAGCCGGCCCAATCCCGTTGCGGTTGCGGATCACCGCCTCATCGGAACAGGGGAATGATTGTAAAAACCGGTATGCCTATGTGCAGTCATGCACTATCGTTTCTGGGCTAACAACGATGGTATCAAAGGTAGAATGCTCCCGGAAAACTAGACCAATTACTTTGATTAATTATAAATTGAGTATTAATTTCATTTAGCCATACGTAAAAGCGTCACTCGGAAAATATAATATTATGCTATAAAAAAAGAATAGGTTTCAGGTTTTAGACTTTAAAAATGCGGGAAGATTTTTTTGATTACAATGTAACCAAAAAAATCTTCCTTGATGAAATGTACCTTATTAATAAAAACATAGATCAAATTTATCCAAGCATTAACCTAGTATTAAACTGATATCTGTCAAATTCAATACTGTTTATGAGTTTATTAATATGCTTAATTTACAATATCTTGGTTATCTGCTTTAAATTGATTTTATTTTATCATTGAAATTTGCCGCGTGGGGATTAC
This sequence comes from Calycopis cecrops, assembly GCA_001625245.1. Lineage (NCBI taxonomy): Eukaryota > Metazoa > Arthropoda > Insecta > Lepidoptera > Lycaenidae > Calycopis > Calycopis cecrops. Next base: position 304,093 of record LUGF01006994.1, on the reverse strand, counting down.
AACAATATACCTATTTTAAATAGGAAGTGTGTAATGAATCGATAATAATAAGTCCAAAAACAATTGAATGTGTCAATGTTATGAATGATTACAACTAATGATGAAGATTTTCGTCTTAGTCAGAAAAAAAAACATTGTTTATAGTAGATTTAGTTACTAGTATTTATTTGGTAGTTAGTAGTATATCAAAAATATTTAAAAAATATATAATTTATGTATATTGAAATTTAGTTAAACATAACTTGGACAAGTGACAGAACTAAAACTTGTGCTGATGCCCTCACACTTTGAATTTTGAAAAAATTGAATTATTCTGTGAGTAGGGCTTAATCTTATATCTAGGAGATGTTCTTTTGATTATAACGCATTGTTACCCCTTTAATTGAGACAGCGAGTAAATAAACCTCTGTAACTGAGATAACATTGTTTTAATGTCTTGTTCGTTTTATTCATTTGCTTATTTGTTGTTATTCGACACACAAATTCCGCACTTAATTTTGAGCCTACATAACTTTAGGTTTTAGAGGGTTTTAGTTTTGCTTCACTGTCTAAATATAATAATGCATATTTCAAAAAATGCCGAACAAAGGTTCTATTCGGTATGAGTATGTCAAAAAGTTGTTCACATCCGTTTATGAAAGAGAATTCTTTATAGAATAATTCAGAATAAAGATAAATATTATAGCAGAAAACTGTAACGTTTATCAAAATTATCCTTAACTGGCAGTGTGTGTTAACTTGTGTGAAGCAAATTCGTACGTTCCGGTAAGTGGACTTGTGATAAAAGAAAATTAGTCACAAGATTCCGCGCGTCAGCGACACTGCCCATGCCTTCTTGTCTTTGGTCTCACATAAACAAACAGGTTATTGGTACCGACTAAACCTGTACGGGTCGGTACCGTACAGGTTTAGACGGTACCGATTATGCGCTCATTAAGAATAAACAGGTTTTTACCTGTACGTACCGACCTACAAAAAAATACAGGTAACGTTGCAATATTACCGGTACCGACCCGTACAGGTTTTGTCGGTACCGGTACCGGTTTCTCTATGTTTTACCTTATTTATTGAAAAATAAAAAAGATGACCACGAAATAGGCTTAGAAGTAAATTGAGTAACAAAAGAATACGAGACGCGCTACGAACCAGTAAAGGCATTAGAAACTTTGCAGTTATTTTGACATGACATCCATTGGTGACCAAGGTAAGTATATATTATGACAAAATGTATGATATAGATAAATCTCTTATGCCCGATATTTCGTGATCAAAAATCAGGTTTTAATATATTTTTTATTTATAAAACTTACATTTTGTAATATACTAGTGGACCCGCGAAGACCGAAATTCCATCTAAGTAAACCTTTTTTGTAATTAAAAACTAAATATCATAATAATGAACTAGTATAGGTAATATGTATAATTCAGAGCTTAGTGCATATTTGTAATTTCTATCGGTAGTGTTATTATACATTTTTCGAACGTAATTTTCATTTGTTTGGTGTCTATTTTAAGTTGGTATTTTTGTAGAAACAATGAAAACCTTTCATTATTTTATTTTAAACTAACATATTTTTATATTTTATTGACACTTGAATTAATATTATGATATTTTTATACTTAGATATTTTTAGAAACCATGATAATATTCTTCGCGGCAAATAGTATTTTCATATTACACCAGAATTTCATCTGCGAGAAATTCTACAAAATCCGTCATTTTTACGTGAAAGAATAACAAACACAGATCAGTTATGAAAAAAAAATTAAATGTCACCTGTACGTACCTCTTAGTAACAATCCTTTCACCAGTTGCCACATTCAACACAACGTTTATTTTATCATAAACTTTCATTTCGTCACTCATATTGATCGATTGAAAAAAAATTACAAGTACCGGTGAAACTAAATTTCGGCGCGCATCTTAAATTTTTGCTGAGATAAGTCTAAAATAACTCAACGAACGTTAATCGCCGATCAGGGAGCCTACAACACTGATGGTTTTGATGGGGTGGGACCCTTGCTATGGTTTATGTTTGTTGTTAGACGATTTTGCGCTGTGATTCACATTTACAACTTCCAAAATAGTTAAAGATAACCTTGAATGTCTAACGAATAGCTTTCTCTCCTTTTTATGCTATTTAGGCTTTTATTTTAGGGACCCTTGTATTTAGTAGTTTTAGTCTAGTCTAGATTAATTGTCCGTCCCTGAAACTAGACTGGATAATATGATGACATTGATAAAAATATAAATATTCTGTACCACAACTAGTTTGCTAATTTTTATTGTCAAGTAGAATCATAAAAACAATTATTTTAATATTTTTTTATCCATTCAATACACTTTTATATTGTTTTATTTGGTTTCATGGACAGAAGATAATATGCATGTCATTTTGCAACTATTCTTATAAATGTTAATCAAGTTGTGATAACTAACATTTTTAACAATCAGTTAATCACATTTTTATAATATTTAGACGCCTAATAGTCTCATTAATCTTGAGAAGATTTAACAAAATAGAAATACCTACCGTAAATCTATGAAACCTGAAAAAATTACATCCACATCTCTTCTTATTTGGTGTTATAGTATTTGAGATCAATTTTTACACCTCTTCCTAGAGATGCACAAAGAGATGCGGTTTTTTAGGACTCCTCACGTCCATCACCATCGCACAGTGGCCGATCAAATATTTTACGTAATACCTGTTATTACATGAAGTGTGAAAGAAATGTTTCAAATAATTCATTTACGTAGCATCTGTGTGGTCTCCGCCTAATAGTTGGTACATCAAAAACATGCGACCCATCAACATGATGTTTGGACAAGGGTTAGGGGAAAAGAGTGAGAGAGAGAAAAGAGGTCTAGTTTTATAGGTTATTTCTTACATCTACACTCTACAGGCTGTCTGCGTACTTTTTATTTTTCCATTAGTTAAATTTTTAAATTTTAATTCGGATAATAAAACCGCGATAAAATCCGTTGAAATAGTTTTTTTAACGGATTTTATCGCATTTATCACTATTACCTGCGTCTTCGCTCGCGTGGTTTTTCGCGATAAAAAATTGATGTGAAAGAAGGATAAAAAACCAATCAAACAAACACACTTTCGCGTTTATATGCAGAGCAATAAATATAATATTTCCACAATAAGCAATTTAACTTAGTGTATTTAAGTCACCTAGGTGAATTAACCCAGCGTTAAGTGTACGGTGCCAATATTATAACTCTTGTTTAGAACTCTGACGTTTCTGTCAAACACTTGACAGTAGCAATTTCATATGATTAATAAGGACTTGTGACAAACTGTTTTGCGACTATATTAATGTCCTCTATAGCGTTTATTTGCGAACTTTCATGCGAAATGTGTTTTCCCATGAAGTTTTCCCGCGATATAAAGGTGCCTCTGTAATGTAAAATGAAAACTTAGAAATCATATTATTAGTTATTATTTTACATATATATGTTGCATAAGGTATTTAATAACCTGGTTGAGTACGTCTTGCCGGTAAGATTTGACATGGGATGCACATTCCATCCTTTACCGAAACCGGCGAGAAAGCCAGAGGCCCAACACCGGCCAGATATATTCTATAACTAACACAGTACAGACAGTAGTATCTTAGATTGAAAACCGGTGTTAGGTACCATGCATTGCATGAGTACTTAGCGTAAGCCAAATCTCAACCATTTTGGCGCAGCCTAAAGGCGCTATGATTATTTCATTATTTAAACTTAATTATTGTGTGTGTATTTTGTGTTGTGGTCAAATAAATGTTTCTTTCTCTCTTTTATCTTTCTTAGTAATCAGTTGTTTAATAATTACCCTGAAATAATCTTCATATGTTCCGCAATTTGAGATTGGATGCGCTCATTTCTTTTTATATTACCAGAGCCCTCGAAGCCGTACTATAAAGTGAACACAAAAAGACAACACAATGTAAAAACTCCTTTACGTTCGCACACGCAGGTATTCGTTTCGATTTCGTTTCAGCCCTGAAATTAATTGAACTCAGTTTATTAAAATTTCAAAGCCGCGCACCCTTCCGGCCCTTCGTGACACGCTCGCTTTCCTTTGAACTTCACTAATTGTGCGAACCCCACATAGAATTTTCCCTTTACAAACAAACTAGATCCGCTATCGACTATCTATGCCTGTATGATGGGTGTCCGACGTTCGCGAAGGCTTATTATTTGATAGAGCAGGGGTTCCCAACCTTTTATTGACCAGGGTCCCATTTTATATTATTCTAGATAACAGGGACCATAACGTATGAACAACAAACATTCTCACTCACTGCACGGCAACAAATGGCTTACCGTCCGCTATATTTAAAATCATGCGAGGACCATATTTTGGCTTTTTCGAACCACTGCAACTGGTGGTCCGCGGACTGCCGCGCTGGTTGGGAACCATTGACGTAGAGTAATTATGTACAGTATGTCTATACCTACGGGTTGCAAACAGTTGCGAAATGCAAATATTAATTAATAAATCTGAACCTAGAGGGCTAGATAAACTGAGCTAAATCTACAGCTGTCCAGCTATATTTTATTACATGATAAAATAATTACCAACTTCCCGAAGAATTTAAGTTTTCCTAAAAAAATAAACATTTGGAGGTACCGGGAGTGTATCCAATCATTATTAGAGATGTCCGAAAATTCTCTGTGTATTGTAAATCTTGAATGACTTAAGAACTATTCAACTGGTCGTAATGAAAATGCGATTTGAAAGATTAGTCTTGCATTAAAAACAGTTTTTAGTAGTTACATATTTATAAACGTATTGCTTTTTATAGCATAGGAGGCAAACGAGCAGTGAGTCACCTGATGTAAAGTGATCACCAACGCCCACAGACATCTGTAACACCAGAGGTGTACCTAACAGATGCGTTGCCGGCCTTTGAGCAAAGAATAAGCTCTTTTCTTGAAGATCGCTAGGTCGTATCGGTCCGGAAATACCAAGGGAGGCGGCAAGGGAGGAGCTGATTCCAAATTGGAATATTGCACGGGATGAAATTGTGCTTAGTAGTGGACTTCGGAACATCTAGGTGGTATGGAATTTGAAATTTCGGTGCGAAGTAATATAATGGCATAAAGCTGCGGGTATTAATCTGAATAATTTTTCGAAACTCTCCCCGTGATAAATACGATAGAAGATGTACAGCGAGCTGACATCTCTACGCAAGGCAAGAGTACCAAGCTGGTGGGAGAGATACTGGTTATCGATTCTAATGCTAGCTGTAGCTAGGAGATTTAAACTTATTTATAAAGTAAGCAATTATTTGTTGTTCATTCTCACGTTTTCCATGACCCTAAAAGGCACGGAGACACAAAAGTGTTAATAAAATATTTCTTGGATTAGTCATTCAAACAATTCATAGGCATTTCGAACTTTGCAGTGTGGTAAAATTTATGACTAAAAACAAAATTACCATCTTTTAACAGTTGTTATTTTGTAATTGGATAAAGATACCTTTGTTAAATTTACCTCAATCATGAACTATGCCAAATTAAAGGAGAGTGTTTTTTTGCGGATTGGACTATGCTGTCGGAAAGCCTTTTTTGTGAACGAACTATGCTTTTTAAAAACCCAATACAGCTTTAACAGATAGGATTATTCGTTTTTCGAAGAAAAACGTTTCTCGTTGTTCCAGGATTATTATATTCCCTTCAGGATATTATCGTTGTTCCAGGATTAATATATTCCCTGCAGGATATAAATCGTTGTTTCAGAATTAAGATATTCCCTTCAGGATATATATCGTTGTTCCAGGATTATTATATTCCCTTCAGGATATACCGGGTGTTCCAGACCACCCGTCCAGGCTGATTATTTCGAAAAGTAAATTTTTTTTATCGGAGATTATTTTTGTTTTTGTTTTGCTTTTGAACTAATTATGTTTTGTTTTTGTTTTTATTCATGGTTCTAGTTTTGTTTTTGTTTTTATTTTTGTTTTTACTTTGATTTTTGTCAAAATCAAAGAAAATCGTTTTTTGTCGATTGCAGCGCCATCTATGGCGAATCAAAAAAAATGTTCCAGACAAAATGTTTGTCTTTTTTCATGACGAATCCGAATCTGCAAAAAAAATACGGGTTTCCATTTGAATTTTTAAAGTTGCACCCCCTACCCCTAACAGGGGGTTGGGGGTGAGGGGTGTTTTTGGTATGATTTGATAGAATTTCAAAAAATATTTGACACGTATTTTTTTGTTTTGATTTTTTTTTGAAACTTTTCGATATAATCAGCCTGGACGGGTGGTCTGGAACACCCGGTATATCGTTATTCCAGGATTATTATATTCTCTTCAGGATATACATCGTTAGTCCAGGATTATTATATTCTCTTCAGGATGTAACGGTCTCTTGGATAATTATATATTAACGGACTCAGAATGCCCAATGAGTCTTATAACGACTCAAACCGCGATAAATCCTTTACATCTGTTGTTTTGTGATCTTTAATTCTCATTGAAAAATAAATACTTCAATATTTGCATGATATGTATATTATGCTGAATATAAAAAATAATAATTGTAATATACTATTACATTCTTGCAAATAAATTTTCTATCTTTCTATCACAATAAAGATCTTATTGGACAGCTTAAATCGCTATGCTTACATATTTTTTCTTGTCTACATTCTTATGAGACTCGTTTCCCTCTTCTTAGCCCGTTAGATAGATGTATTTGTCGTTATGTAACACCGGAGAAGGTAAACAAGCGAGATAAGGTTGTCTAACAAACAAGTTGAGAAGTGATAACACGGAGACCCCGGCTGGGTCAATAGATGAAAGCGTTTTATAGAAAATATCTGATACAAACATCACTTGTTTATATGAGAGGTGGATATATATTATAAAGAGGTAAAGTTTCAAACTTTGTTGTATGGGTCATCTTTGGGATCATTCAAATATTACGTAAGCGAATTTTTTGAAATTTCTAACCACCCCATCCTCCTTGTCAGCAAAAATCAGAGTATTAATTACTTGAATTTACAAAGTAAGCAAAGCTAATACCCCCCACTCCCCTTCAGTGATTACGTTATACTTGAACTAGCCCTTTAGAAAGAAAGAACGAAAGAAAAGAAAAGAAGAAGAAAGAAAGAACCGGCCGGGAAAGTTATTTCACTCACGTCAATACTGATTGACTATATGTCGAAAATCAGTGATTCTAATTAAACGCGAATGAAACCGTTAGGCACAACTCGTATATTAATATATTATGATAATATCTGTGAACGTATCAGACAAAATTATATCTAGGTGTGGCAAAGCATGTGCTCAGTATCGTAAAGACATATGTTAAGTGCACTAAACAACAGAAATATATTTACTAAGTATTTAGTTTGATAAATACTATGATGAATACATAAGTACACAGATGTTTATACATGATCTAGACGGGATTCGAACTTGTAACCTCTGGTGTAACAAGTTCGCCACAAACCCTTATCAACTTAGTCAAATGAACGTCGATCGTCAGATACTAGATAATGTATAGGTTAACATATCATACATATTATTAAAGGTCTGAGGTCACTCTTTATACCTACATGTTCTCACTGGATCTCACTGGATTGATATGAAGTAATTCCTAACTTTTTGAAAGCCTTAGACAAAAGATGTGTTGAGCTAACGTGGCCACTAACTTCCAAAATCCCAAAGGTAGAGGCTATTTAGATGCGTTGACTTCTTTTCCCCAGCCCTAGGCCACTAGTACTAAATACGACATTATAGCTGTTAATTGTACGACATAAAAAGGGGCGAGAAATAGACGTACTCTAAATGAATGTACTGCAATGAACATGGTGCGGTATACACTATTGTAATGACTAATGATACATCAAACAACAAACAAACAAAACGAAAAAACACACCCCTATCTGCCGTCACGATTGCCGCGGGACTACACCGGTCCAGGCAGAAGTTTATTAAACAGTTATTACTCTTCAGTTTTTAATATGATCTCTATTTGATGTTCGCACACATGCAATACTTCATCTAAGTGCACAACGCACACTAATCAAGGATAGGGCTGAGTTGATGTTAACAGGGTTTAAAGTCGGGTGGTCACGCATGAGTGACGGGTGTTGCTAGTGCGGCTAATCGGTGGGGGCAGCGCCCAGGGCTTATATTGCGAGGTGTGAAATGGCCACCAAATATCGAGTACACTCCTGTTTTAGTGTAAAACTGATGGGGTTTTAACGAAGTGGTTTTGGGATGTTAGCTTTAATACATTCTGACATTTATGGAGTGAATGTTGGATGTTCGGTATTCAAAACATGTCGGGTACTTTGGCAGTAATGGTTTTGATACTGTTAGTTGTTTTTACACTTAGAGTTCATTTATTAAGCGATTTAAAAAAGGAGGATCTCTATTCGACTGAATGTTTTTTTTTTTATTTTTTTTATGGTATAAGGGGGGCAAACGAGCAGACGGAGCCATTTTGATGACTACCGACGCCCACAGACATCCAAATAGAGACTACACAGATGCGCTGCCCTCCTTTCTCCTCCCACCTCCATGGGCCACCGGCTACTTACACGCCGGTCTCGTGTAAGCGAGAGGTACCTCCCCGGTCGTGCCGGCCCAATTCGGCTGCATGCAAGCATGCAGTGTGGCACTACCTCTTACTAACGTTAAATGTTATTGAATGTGTATTATGCGATTGTGACATCAATAGCGGACTGATTTTCAAAACATTTTTTTTTGTTTAAAAGCGGAGTATCAATGAACATATGGATTGATTTCTAGTTTAACTTTTCATCATATCACACACAACCAGAGTGTGAATTTTGAAAACTTATACAGCATGTATTAGAGGCCAACAGCCCTAACTTGGTCTTGGCACCGACTTCAAGCATGTTTTGCGTGGTTGGTTGGTTGTTTTATGGTTTGTTGGTTGGTGGTTACTTTTGTTAAAATTTAATTTATACCATCTTATCCAGGATCTACAACAAGCACTATTAACGATCCTTTTTATAAGATTATGACAGTGAATTGTATGGCAATTACAATAAAGATAAATTCTATGTCTAAATATTTTGTAGCCTGACATTCCGAAACTGCTCCACCGATTTTTAATTATTTTCTGTCTTCGGTGGGTAAGAGAATTTGAAAGTAACTTGAATTGGAATAGAAATAAAAGGTACGCACTGTTAATTATATATCTCGTATATTAAAGGCGAGTATTAAAAAAACATGTTGTAATAACAAGCTTTTTACACGCACTGAGTTCACATCTTAAGAACGACGATTATAAAGAACAATGAATATTAAGATACTCTTAATACTTCAGACGACAGATGTCTCAATAACATGGGTAAATCTAGCGTCCAAACACGTATCCTTACTTCGACAAAAGAAAAGACTGCAGTTAGGATAGTAGAAATGCAAATAGCTCCATGGGACGATCTGTCGGTTTGTTTTACAAAATGAAAAATGACTTGTGTTTATTTTAGTCGTTTCATCCAATTACTAGTTTTCAAGTATTTACAATGGGGATTTCTTTTGGTGTTTAGTTTGTTTTGATAAGATGATTCTACAATACTATCGCTTTTATTACATATTTTACATATTTGTATTTGTTAAAAATGTTACACATTAATATTAAAAGAAAAAGCTTATCAATGCAAAGGGCATATATCTCGTCTAGAAAATTAGAAAATGTATAGGTACATAAAGGTAAGCCATGTGAATCGTAGATCCCGAAATGCAATTTTATTTTCAATTTAAAATATACATTTTATTTATACTTTGATTTCTAAAAACAATACACGGTTATTGAATAAAAAGGCCAAAGTCGAAGAAGTTTATTGCGAGAAGAGTGTTTATGAACATGTGTATTATTTGTATTTCTGCCTACATTGTTAAGATATGTTGTTATATTATTATTGTTTTATTGTTATTTGTACGTTACAAGCTTTCGATTGAAATAAAAAAGGTGAGGTGAAGTAAAAAAGGCGTATATCCCGGATTTACAGAAAACATTTCAAAAGCTTATCAAATCTCGAATAGCGCGTAGCGCCGCACACAGTTCGTCTTTTTTTCGAATATTATATTCGAATATTGAAAAATAAATTGTGATAGCAAAAGTCGAAATAGCATGTGGGTCGCCCAGCCACAAAAGTGACGCAGTCGCTGAGCGACACAATCAATTATTTTATAGTGCTTGTGGACTAACGTGCAACAGACATCTCTTTACTAACGACGCCCATTAACTTACACAGCATAAAAATCTGTTGATTAAATGCTCTGGTAGAAGTTTCAAGTTTTATAATCTGCGTAGGGTAGGTAGTGAGTACGATATACAGTATGAGGTAGTGGCACGCTGTATGCATTAATGCAGCCGAATTGGGTCTTGGCCGGCGAGGTACCTCTCGCTTACACGACACCGGTGTAAAGGTACAGCTTCGGTTGTATGCGGTTTGTAAGTAACTGGTAGCCCATGTAGGAGGGAGGAGGATTGAGGGCAACTCATCTGTATAGCCCCTGTGCGGATGTCTATGGGCATTGGTAGTCATGAAAGTGGCTCGGACTGTTCCTTTGGCACCTACTACTATAGAAAAATATTTAAAAAACATTATGAAACGTATACCGTTATTAGCTGTTATTTGTGTTATTCTTTAGGAGTTATTTAAGTAACTACGTTAAATAACGCGCATCTACAGTTCTGTCGTATGCTTTCACAATTATGTAGAAATTAGGAGCATTTCACGTTGAATTTGTCCCATTTCTAAATTAGTCTCTTTGCTACCCCGACGACGCGACGCTCCGAGTTAACCGTTTAGTGACGTCCATTTTAACCTATTGTGGGGACACATTTTCTGTGTCAGAACAAATATGGCTGTAATATTATTTTTTTCTTCATCTTTTATATTCGAGTAGAAAACTCGCGAATAGTTACAGTAAATGCGGCATTGTGCAAATTGCAATATAATATAATATATTTTAAGTAATATAGTATTATATGTAGTAAGTAAGTATGTTACTTTTTACTTTATTTCTTGTCAATCTGTTAAATATTTTTGTATATACATTAATATATATATATATATATATATACCTGACTGTTCCCACATGAACTTTACGTACCGACCAGTGATTCAAGTAGAAACAGAAGTCTATCGGCCAACATAGCCATAGTTATATGTTTAGCTTTCTTATTTACGGCAGTAATGTTCAGAAATGATGAGATACTTTGACTAAAAATGCATTGATTCTAAAGTGAATGCCAAGTTGCAAATATGTAATCTAAAAATATGAAAATAAATGTGTATTAGAAGATGTAGCTAAAGAAATTGCAATGTCGATACGAATATACAAACAGTAGCTGAGCTAGATTGGTACGGTAATAAGAATTTTTATTAGCAACTTTTTCGATCACGGGATATGTCATTGCGTGCATTTCTTTAATTTCACAAGCTCCACTCGGCCGGTCCGAACTGCCGCTCCCTCCCCTATTTGCTTTTGCTCAAGGTTCTTAATTAGACTGTATCTTTTTTTGTGTCTATGTGTAGAAGCTTTGATTAAATAATATACTTTTTTAAACTTATTTTAAAGTAAAAAAGTACTTCATCAAAGTATAATGTGAATTTCCATCAAGAAGTGACTATGCAGTATACATTCCATCAACTATAGTTATGTGTAAGGTGCCAATAATATTTTGTCTTTTATTGCATGTTTGGTGTGATATTAATTAAAGCTAGCGCCATGCTGCATTGCACGCGAATTGGCTTTGAGTAAGTATCTCTCGCTCATACGATACCGTCGTAAATTTACTTTCCGGCTTCTCCCTTGCAGGGAGAAGAAGACCAATGAAAGTTGTCATTCAAATTCAAAATTCGATTAAATGAAACTTTATTGTATTTAAAAAATAAATACGGTATGACATATTATGTCATTGTAACTACGGCAATGAAAGTCAATAATTAAGTTTTACTTCAGTTGTGTGGTCTAAATCACACACTTTCTTTCTATCTTTTCTTACGGTAACTCAGCACTAGGCTAGGATAAGATAAAAAACAGTAAATACATGCAACTTACTTTGCCTCAACGCGATGAGAACCCAGGGCACGTCGTCTTGATGCATGAAGTTCATCGCATTCACGCCGTTGACTTCGTTCACCATGTATCCCGTGACCAGCGATATCTTGTGCTCCGACTGTATGATGGCCCCGTCCACCGAGTGTCGCGTGCGGTACTCCATGCGGAACGCGTCCAGGGCACTCTCGGAGAAGAAGCTCTCGCTTGTAGGCCGGACTAGGCCGATGAACACCTGGAAATTTAGCATGACTGACATTGGAAAGTAATTTTTAACAGTTTGTAACAAAAACCTAATTTAGAAATCTGTGATTGGACGGATATACCACTGTTGTATTAGCTTTTAATGTCTGTGGATATTGTGAAAAAAAAAATAGAGAGCAGTGACGTCTTCTTGCTGCGGATCTTCTTTGGGTCGCTGAGCCTGCGGAGTAAGTAACAAAAAGCTTAGTTCCGAAGACGGGATTAGAATCGATATTCAAATAAAAACGAGTCGAGTAGGTACTACTGTTGAATTTTAAAAAATCTTAAGCAATATTAGATAAGTCGTTGTTAGTTACACCATTTGTAAATCAAGAACGGCTGGACCAATTTTTATTTTTTCTGATTTCGATTAAGTTTTTTTTGTTTTTGCGTTTGTGGATTGAAAGAGAGGAAGATATCGAGTTCAACAATCATGCGACTGAACATTGCGACAGGACTTATTGCTGCAATGTTTTTATAATTCGTAAATGAAAATGTTCTGTATCCCTGCAACTGCGCGAACAAAGCCCCGCCGACGATCGTACCTAATTGGTTCCTGATCCACTTACACTAGATGTCCTGATCTTTTTATATGACAATCAGCTGTGTCTTGTAACTGTCTTGTAGCTTTTTGTACAGGAATCCGCGCTATATTTAATTCTTAGGTCGGTATCAATCAATATCTCCACATAATATAAAACAAAGTCGCTATCTATCTGACCCTGTATATGCATAAATCTTAGAAACTACTCAACGGGTTGCGATGCGGTATTTTTAATATATAGTGATTCAAGTGGAATGTTTATACGTACCTACATAATATGCAAAATATAGTAGAGAAATATAATATACACGCATAGATTTAGAATTGTTCTCACTACGTGAAAGATGTACAAAGCGTGGGAGCGAGACATTCAAATTATGTTCCAATCATCGGAAAAATCATCGGAAAACAAAAGAGACAGTAGATGAAGTACATATTATGAGACAATTATTTTACACGAGAAGAGGCCATAGCGACCCGATTACATAATAATGAAAAAGTCATGTCACATACATGACTTTGTCTTTTCTGTAGTAATTCTGACATTTGTCATATATTTTTTGTCTCGCCTCTGTTCTGACATTGTGTATCTTGTACATTCTAAATCTATGTATACATCACTTCTAAGAGCACATAACCAACGTCAGTAATAAAGAGCGGTAAGTCTTACACGCTATATTCCTTAATAAATGCTAGAAGTAAGATCTTTCTCAGACATAAGCTGACGCGCGACCTGGTCTGTATCCGCCCGATTCTGTCATACTCCAGCGTAGTATTTGCTCACGCTAGAACATCTCATATAGCAATTTTGCACAAAGTACAAGATCGCCTCCCGACGAACACTTATAACAATCCGATGGAGCTGTATTGAACTTCTCTTAGCTTCCACAGCAAAATTTCAGGTCAGAAAAAAAAGGTTTCAATAAACACATTTTTTGAGTTTCCATTACAAACACTGTCGAAACCCTATTGGACAGATCAAAATTATATACTTTAACAGCTTTAATCCAATTCAGAAGCTTAAATAGGTATATTGTGCGTTAAATATAGACATAATTCACATCGTGTAATTTAAATGAATATTTTCGAGGATAGTACAGATTTAAACATTCTATATTGCACCCGTACGAAGGTAGGGCTTTGCCAGTTTTGATTATTGATAAAAAATAATTTGCCGTTTCTTGATTTGATCGAACTATGTTATGTTTCAGTATATCATATCCATATACAAAGTATAATAGCACATTGTGTATGTGTATATGTTTAAAATGTAATTCCCGTGGCCGGAATCTGGAGCGCCACTGGCGCAGGTTCAGTAGACAGAGAGGACCGCCCTTGGATCCCTTGAATCCCGAGGCCTTTTCAGGAACTCACCGACCTGAGGGCCAGCCTAAAGGTGCCATCGTAAAAAGAAAAGCAAATGCTCCGGAAACAAGTTATAAAATATATTTCATGTCGATATTTCTACGGCATGGGAACTAACGGGTGAAACCGTAGGACTCAATTAGTACCTATTATATAACAATACTTATTGATAAAGACAAAGCGTTTCTCTTTGTTTCTAACTAATTAGGCGATTCACCTTTATCATCATTATTATTTTACACTTGCCAGTTAAATGCAAAGACGAGAATGTAAATGTTAAATGAAGGAGAAAAAAGTGAAAATTCATGAAAACTCATCACAAAATTGCTGACAGATGTCCATCGGCAAAACATCACAAGTGGCGACCCTAGCTCAAATCAGCTTAGCAAATATTTCATTAATTATACAACGCAAAATTACCGTATTCCAATATTAATTTGGCATAATTACATTTGAAAATTTGCACATTAACATTTGTAATATTTTAGAGAGTACATTTTCAATTTACATCCACCATAGCACTTAAGCTTTAGTTAAACCACTACTCGTCGGGCGATATTGGAAACGAAATACTGCAGTTGAGCGAGCTCAATACTCATTTTATTAGTCCGATAGTAATAATTTGCTGGTAGGGTTTAAGTCCACTCCGTATGGAGTGCACTACAAAGTAACACATCTATTCTTATCTGGTCTTTTTGAGAGATTTTCTTAAGTGCTGGAACCCAACTGGGCTGGCACAACAAGAGAAGTTACTTAGCTGACTTTGCTGTGGCGTTTCATGCTGTTTGTAAGTGTTCAATGACCCATTGGTTAGAGGAAAGGAGGGCAATAAAGGCATGTCGATGCGCGCCGATATCAGTACACTTTGATTGTTTGTACGTCCGTTTAACCGTAAAAAAGCCAGAGTGCGCTGCCCACTATGCATATTCAATACACTCCACTCCACCGAGCATGTGATCACGCTGTCATTTAACAATTTTGCATCATTTGCATACTGCCTATACGCCTCCACGGCCCAGTGAACTTCGCTTATTAAATTGCATGCGGGATCAACTAGCTCACGCGTTGATAGCGAGCGACTGTCGACGCCCACAAACATCGGCACAATTTCAGGATATTACACGTGCAGCTTTTAATTGATTTACATAGTGTGGCATTTTTTTAGAATATCAGGGCACACGTATTAATGTCTTTTGACATCTATAGGTACACGAATTTGGCTAGTGGTAGTGAGTTCTTTTTGGATATACATTCGATTTTTGTATAAAACCTTTTTACATTTAAAATAAAACGGTTTCCTTGTCTACTTACATGTTAAAAGTAAAAAAATAAAGCTTGGAACTGCGGGCGGATGTGGTCTTGTTTATCTCTTCTATATCAATACCAATATGTAAAGAGAAAAGATTTTTTGTTTGTTTGTATAGTACCGGCTCCGAAACTACTGTTTCGATTTTAACTAATCTTTCACTATACTCTGTCCATTCGTTTATTTTCTTTTTGACAGCTCATGCCTATGAATTACCGGTTTTATTTTCGTAATAATGTACTACAGTAATGTCGTACTTTATTGACGGGTAATGCCCACTTAGTGAAGTGCCATATGCATAAGAAACTACCACAGACTATAAAACAGGTCTTAAAATAAGATAAATCGATCATATACAATAATAAATCGTCTTTATGTAAGTTTTGTTTCTGTAAATTTAGTTTAAAAGTGGAATATAAAAATAGTGTCTATGACTATAGTTAATTATTTGCAAGGAATTAAGTCGAAATCTTGGAATTTTGTACGAATGGAGTAAGATATGAAGAACAATAACATTGTCCATTAATTTATTTTCTTTTCTTATGTTAGCTGCCTTAGATTATAACTATGCACGCGTTAGTAAAAATTGAACTCTAAAAGGCGTGGTGAATAAAGTCTATGTCAAGTTTAAATCAGGAGTAATGAACAAATATACTTGGAAAATCACATACATATTATTTACTTATTTATTTAACAAACTAGCTAGGTAATAGAGTATACAAATGAAACAAGTAAAATTATTAATATTATTTATTATTGTGATTCATCAGTCATAATGTTCACTAGACTTATTAGTTGAGTCCTCTGTTACATGAATAATCAATTGTTCGTCAATTATGTTGTCAATTGCAACGTTTTTTTTAATTATTTTTTTTATTTTAATATTAATTTAATATGTATTTATTGCATGTATAATTTAAATTAATATTTGTACTAAAAATATGTATGTGTAAATCGATTAAAAATTATTCTTAAATAAAATCGATAAAATATTCAAATCGAATCGGAAACGTGTGAGGGCGTCACTAATTTCGAAATTTCTTAATGTGTCAAAAAGAAAATAAACAAATGGACAGAGTATAATAGAAAGTTGCATTAACATGAAGCATAAGACTATATTTTGTCATAATCGAATAATTTTTGTATTTGACGCCCAGATAAGCGGGCACGGGTCGATTAGGAGACACTTTACTAGGTTCACTTAGCAGCAATTAGCTTAAACAGGAATATGGAAGTTGGTGTTACCGCAAAACATGCCCGCTAGTTAATTTACAAATCCAAAAGCGCTTGTGTTTTACCGCCATCAAGTTTCAGTTTTAGGGAGTTATTATTTCAATTTAGTTGTGGCCCGAGGGCGAATTCTGAGTTTTGACAGTTTAGTTACAGCTTACGCGAAAAACAGGAACCAACTTTGTTTATTGTAACGTTTCATTGAGGTAATTTAATACATTATGTACGGATTTGTATGAAACATATTATATACTAATAAGGCTATGTTTGTGTTGTGTTGTTGTTGTAATATACACACTCACATTTTCTTGAAGTTGTTTGGAGTTGAAAATAATAATTTTAAGGTAGAATTAATACTTAATCTATGGTACATATGGTGGTAGAATTAGCTTTTGAGTGTATATTATGGCGTGGTATGGGTCAGCTAAATTCTCAAATTACACACACTGTTAGTTAAACTTTATTCAAACTGTTGGTAAATATATTTATGAGACAAAAATGTATATATTACTCATTTTAGAATTAAATTTAGAATATAATATTATTTATAAAAACACTAAACAAGAGAGGTCCCAGTATAGTCTGTGAGGTACCCACCTACCTACATTATTATTTGGATCGATACTGATAAGTCGGTAGGTACCTATTGAGTTAATATTTAAGCAACGTATTCAACGGCAACGTATCATGCGAAGTTCAAAGACTAAGTTTTAGTTATGATTATTATCGAGAAATATATCATCCTTAGACTAAATAAAAAGTATAGACGGAGCGCTGTTAACAATGTAATGAAGCCAGCAAAACTACACCCAATCCTGTACGTACACGGTCTCACATACACATTTGACAACCAAAC
>LUGF01006994.1:261093-286153 GCA_001625245.1 Calycopis cecrops | reverse complement strand
AGTTTTTACTACACGGCAACTCTCACTAAGCGCACACATGTTTTGCGGTTGTCAAAAAACTGGCTTCATTTGACTGTTGAGAACGCTCCGTCTATACTTTTTATTTAGTCTAAGATATCATCTTAAAAAAAAATTTTACGTCGTTCACGACGTAATACGTAATAAGCATAATTAAGTATTAAGCATAATGATAGTTTTTATCATCGACTTCAATATATTACATGTAAGGAAAATATTATGGAAGTCTATTAAAGTAAAGATCTTTGTACGTAACGAAATTATTCTTTAAAGGAACGCCTTAGAAACCTGTATCTTTGGAGCTCCCCTGCCACTTGGGGCTGACCGGCTGGCGCTAGCTACTGTACGAAGAA
The DNA here is from genome assembly GCA_001625245.1 of Calycopis cecrops. Lineage (NCBI taxonomy): Eukaryota > Metazoa > Arthropoda > Insecta > Lepidoptera > Lycaenidae > Calycopis > Calycopis cecrops. Next base: position 285,782 of record LUGF01006994.1, on the reverse strand, counting down.
CTTCATTCCATCGGATTGATGATGCATAGAAACACTAGTAATATAATATTTGTCAGTAACCTTTTAAATATCTATTCCCTTCACCACCGTCGGCAGTCTTCCGTGTGTACTAAATCGTACTTACCACGTCGTTACCGCTGCAGCGTTTCTTCTCCCCCCTGGAGCGGGCGCGACGCACGACGCGGGAATAACGTAGGAAGCTGGAACACGCCTTGTCAGCCTTCCTGAAGGACCCTTCCACGTGACAGGTCACATATTGAGGTGCTTCGGACCGTTGCTGTTTTGTCTTCTTAAACCTAGAGGACATGAGTTACATTATTGACTATCTGGTCCTTTAAAAATACTTGTTTTTTATTCTTAACTATCAGATTACCAATACTTAAATGTATCTGTAATAATCTATGGTTCTAACTGTTGCTCTACCCTATGAAATAATTGCACAAAAAACTCAATGTTATCTATGGTATATGTAGGTACTTTGATAAATTATCCCCATCTTCTTTGATTAACCTTGATTGAATTAATGTTTTTATAACCTAGAATTATAGGTTCTTTACGAAGATAGCCTAAGCAATCGCTCAGTAGTATTACTAGTCAGGAATAAGGGTTTATTTTCAACGATTCAGTTTGGATTTAACATGGAGGATCTAATTATTATAATGGTCTACAGATGGTATTGAAGGAACCATCAATCCCATAAAATTATAACTCAACGAAAATACTGATCTTTTCTATACTTCTATACTAATATTATAAAGAGGAAACCTTTGTATTTTTGTATTTTTGTATGTTTGTATTGAATAGGCTCAAAAACTACTGGACCGATTTCAACATTTCTTTTACCAATACTTAGAGGGATTCTTCCGAATCCGTATAGGCTATATTTCCCGGAAAATAAATAGAATTTTTCGTGGTAGTGAAAATTGTGAAGTAAGTCTACGAAAATACTGCCATACGTTAACGATTCTCGCGAACGCTGCCTAAATGTTTAGAGATGTATGGTGGACTTCTATAGAAAAGTTGTAGAGCTCAATAATGCCTACAAAAATGTCCGCGATAGTATAAACCAAACATTTATATTTTAGCCATTATAACCGCTTTTCCATAGAATAAAAGTAATTAAAATTATTAGCCTATGTTTATTGATCATAATATTATCGTCAAATACTAATCCTTATCCAAATAAACTTTATTAATATTAAAATTTATTGAACAAGATTGTTTCAATAGCTATAAATTACTTTTTATTTTATTCCATTCAGACAATCCATTCAAAAGATATTACGAATTTAAAATTGTAATTAGTATTAAAATGAATGATGGCCGCCGCGCCGGCCGATATTTATTTATTTATTTATTTAATTAGTAAAGACATGCCTGAGGAGACATTACAGTTACCCACCAGCACGACTCGCACGGCGAAACCGTAGGGGAGGAATACGTCACTAATTATTTGGGATGAGTGCACCATGAGCCATATAGCTCATGTAGAAGCAGTAGACCGCACATTACAAGACATTAGGAGCTGTGGTAACATTATGGGAGGTGTAACTTTTGTTTTAGCTGGAGATTTTCGACAAACTCTTCCGGTTATAACAAAAGGTACACGTGCCGACGTTATTAAAGCGTGCCTTAAATCATCTCCTTTGTGGCTATCTATTGAAACACTCAGTTTGCGCACGAATATGAGAGCACACTTAAATAATAACCGTGGTAGCAGTTTTCCTCAAAAAATACTTCAACTTGGTGACGGAAAATTACCAACTCCAGTCCCAAACAGCTCCCAAGTATTATGAAACAATGAATTGGCTCAAACTGTTCACAGTCTACAAATACTGGTAGACACAAACTATCCCGACATCGAAAATCTAACAGAACGAACTTCCAATTAGCTCTGTTCGAGAGCAATAGTGGCACCGAGAAACGATGCAGTAAATGAAATTAACAAAATGATTATTGAAAAAGTACCCGGTGATTTTAAATGTTTTAAATCCATCGACACCGTGTGTAACACCGAAGATACAGTACACTATCTATAAGAATTTTTAAACTCACTCAACCCTGCCGGCTTGCCACCCCACGAACTGAAATTAAAAGTAGGTACGCGCATTATGCTATTAAGAAATTTAAGCCCTCCTAATATATTGTGCAATGGGACAAGACTTTTGAGAAAAGAATTGCGAGCCAATGTGATTGTGGCGACTATCATCACCGGCCCGGCGCACAGTGGTAACCTTTCATACAAGAGCATGTCAAAAATGGTTATAACGAAAGTCGGAATCTCCTAGCAATGTTGATATTTTTATGTACTCAAATAGTCAAACTATGAGATTACATAGCTTTTTTAGTGTTTTTTAAAATATAAGTTACTTAAATCGGCATTTAAACATGACCGATCGATTACGCTCTGATTTCGTAACACATATTAACGATAATTCAAACCTAGATCCTGCATTATTTTTCATAGTATCTATAATAGTATTATATATTTTTATAATCGTCAAACCCTTGTTTTTTTGAAACTGTGTATGGGTTTTTTAAATAGTAGTATTAAAATATATATATTCCCTGATATATCGGAGGGTCTACACTTTGTCTTTATTTAATTTTCAATTAGAGTTTTCACTGTTGCCGCTGTCTGCCGCCGCGCAAATATTTCTAGTTTTAGATACCTTAGTTATCCAACAATAATAGGCAAATAAAGAAAATCTGCGAAAATTTGCGCTTTAGAAGTTATATCGAAAAATGTCCATCAAGGTAGACATCGATTTTTACACTTCAAATATACACAATTCTTATTTTTAATATGTCGGCTACATAATGATAGTAATATTTTTTATTTTGATAAGCACTACCTAGTAATATACTTACCTACTCATTTACGCTTTAAAACAATAATATATTATTTTATTATTTAATTATTTTGATATCTAACGAGGACCTTCTTAGGACTCATGGACTATCATTGTAGGAGTAACTTCTCTTAATTTTTCTTTATTTTTTTCAATTTTTGTAATAAATATACGCATATTATGTACTCTAGTTCTTGCTTGTAACTTAAAAAAATAACCTTATTATACAACTAAGTTGTTTTAAAGTTTGTTTAATTTCACTTTCTCTATTTTAAAGATTTATTATAAAAAAAATAAATCATATTAATGCTTGATATATCTTTTATTTCTTTTCACATATATCCCTTAATATGTGTAAAAAGTTTCATAACAATTGATTGATAAACAAAAAAGTTATCGATTTTTGACATGGAGAACTCCGTTTGAACCCACTGTGCGGCGGCTGGACAGCTCGCTCAAATTCCGCGTATCCCAATGATACCGACAAATTTGCCTATTTCTTTTAAAAGATTACAGTTTCCCGTCAAGGTATCGTTTCCCCTTACAATAAATAAATCCCAGGGTCAAATGGTAAGGGTAAGGGTATCACCCTCATCGGGCATCGATCTCAGAAAAGAGTGCTTTTCTCATGGCCAATTATATGTTGCACTTTCTCGAGTAGGATCTTCTGACAACCAATATGTTTAATGCCATCTACAAATACTACTGCGTACATAGTGTATAGTGAAGCATTAAGGTAAGTAAAGTCGTTAAAATTAAAAAAAGAAAAACCCAGGCCAAGTGCGAGTCGTAATCGCACACCGAGGGTTCCGTAGGAACGGGAGGTATGAGCAAAAGTAATAGACGTTGAGAAAATTAGACTTCCCTGCGACAAGTTGACAAACTTATATATGCGGGTGCTTGCATACATTTAGTATAAACCGAACTACATGCATAAGTTGGTAATGATTTTTCCAGTGATATAAATTTTATTCACCCATTTTTAGATTTCTTCCTATTTTTTAGATTTATTCCTATATGTATACTGTAAGGTCTTACTTCTTGCCAAATTTCAGAATTCTAGCTCAACGGGAAGTACCCTATAAATTTTCGTTTTCATACAAAATTTGTGCATAAATGGCTATAACTTTTTATTGCATTAACTTAGAAGTGTGATTTTTTCAAGGCGTCAAGACGTAACTGACCTCCGTATTTGACAAAAATTTCTGCTCAATCCCTTCACGAATTTTAGAGAAAAAGGTCTTGATAGACGTACAGACAGACGGACAACAAAGCGATCCTATAAGGGTTCCGTTTTTTCTCTTTGAGATACGGAACCCTAATTAAAAACAAAAATAAAATAGTTAAGCAGGTACGAAACGAAGAAATGTAACACGAATAAACCTATAAAAACATACATACAAAACAATTTTTTTTTCAGAGAGCTTAAAAAATAAATGTCCAACCGTGCGAAGCCGGGGCAGGTCGCTAGTACCTTATAATGAAAGAACGTTTCTCATTGGCCAGCAGGTCAGCAACTTTTCTCGTCGCTTCAAAACTATCAGGCAGCACCAGTTGTCCGTTGTTGCCGAATAATGTAGTCGTCGGGAACAGCTGTTCCCTGAGAAGGTCGTGATCCGCTTCGTGAACTATGTTGAAAACGTTCTGACCCAGTAGCTCGATCTAAGGGAAAAATTCAGATTATAACTTAGCTAAAGATTCACTTACCAGGTTTGATCAGTTTGGGATAAGGTTTCGTTGGGAATACATCTCAATTAACTTGGTTTCAGCAACTTTTAAAGTGCGCATTGAGCAATCTTAATGTGACTTATGTTAGTATAAAAAAACAGCTAATTAACTAACGTATTGACTGTAATATTAAAACTTCAATTCATCTGTCCACTGACTCATATCTCAACAGCCTCAAATATATCTAGGCAATGTATGTAAAACTCAAGATTTGAGTTGTTAAGTTAATAAAAACGTATTTTGCATATATGAAGAAATTAATATTTTACGGTAAATTTGCCTGATATCACCTTCTTTACAAAGAAAGAGAAAATTGATTTTATGTGTTCACTGACAGAGGAATTTTCATCATCGGCATCACAAGCAGTTTTTTATGTCACATTATGCATACAGAAATTTATTTATTTCAATAATAGATTTATATACGTGCCTCATTATACCCGAGGTACTCCGCGATGTTCGGAGAAGCCACCACGATCATGCCCTTGTACGTTGTAGTGATGAGGAAGCCTTTCTGCATCCTCAGGAACGTCTGAATGAAGCCAGTGCTGAACTGGGAGGTGTGGTCCAGGGAATCACCAAATACTGTAACAATACAATATCCTCTATGCATAATATTATGTAAAAAGTAAATCCGTAATTGGATGTACGGTTAAATAATATAGTGTCACTGTAAATAAATAAATAAATACAAATGAAACGCTTGTTGAAAATATGAGTGCGAATATTGCTACTGTTTTTTATATAGTATAAGTAATTTTTTTTATCTACATTTTCATGACTACCAACGCCTATAGACATCCGCACAAAGCCCTCCATCCTCCTCTCTCCTGCATGCGCCACCGGCTACTTACACACCACGAAACGCGACAGCACAACTATAATTTTACGCCGCCCGTTATCGTGTAAGCGAGAGGTACCTCCCCAATTTGGCTGCATATACTGTAGCGGTTGATCACTGATCTATTATAAAATTTAAAACATCGTTCAATCAAAGATGATGATGATGAAATGTTGATCTTGTTGTGGCATCTGCATCTCAAGTGATCTCAGAAATAATCTGAGATCACTTCGTCATTAGTAACATTGATAAGTGTTATATTTGTAGTTGAATTGATCGACATTCTAAACACCCTACAACTTCACCATACTAAGTACCTAATCCTAGTAGTAACAAGAAGGAATAACTTTGTTGCTTGTGTAATAAATAAATAAATGAAGAGTATACTCTTGACTATATTACACGCTGGTCTAATGTAAGGACAATTTAAACAAAGGATACATTTCATTTCTGTATTGACCCTTGGCCTCCATGATTTACAGTTGTGAGAGTGTTTAATAAAATATATTGAATAGGAGTCTAATTCTAATTTTGAATGTATTGGACTCGTTTTTGGTTCAAAAATACTTTCTGAAGTTTTTATTAGTGACAAAATTGCCGTTAGTATAGCAATACTTAGAATATTTTTTAATGTTGAACCCAAAAACAAATGCAAATGTGTTTGTATTTTTAACGTGATAGCCGATTTTTTTCCGATCTGAGGACTTGCGTACATCATGCGGGCCAGAAATGAAACGTTAGCTCCGAAGCAGCATAGCAAGAGGCAGTGCCATGCTGAATTGCAGAATTGGGCAGGCTTGAGCCGAGAGGTAGCTCTCGCTCACTTGATGCCTTACAAGTGATGGTTAAATTATCACGTTATTATTATTGAGCTGGCAGTCCAGAGATGGAGAGAGCGGTCACGGAGGGCTACACATACGTGGATATTAATGGGCGGCGTTAATCACCAACCCACATAGTAATAAACGTAGATTAACTGTATCCAAGCATTAATCTAGTATTAAACTGACATCTGTCAAATTCCTATATATTACTAATACCTACAAATGTCATCATGTATCATCACGTAACATCTAATTTGTAAACAACGTAATGTCAGAGTTTCCTTTACTGTATACCGTGATTATATGTCATAATTGTCTTGCTTTTGGAATAAATATATTCTATTCTATTCTATTCTTATATACATATAAAAAGTATGAAGTTTGACAGATGTCAGTTTAATACTAGGTCTATACATGGATAAAGTTAATCTATGTTTAATAATAAGACCCCAAGTGTTACAAATATGCTTTAAAAATATCTTTTATTAATTTAGATTATAATAAAAATGTAAATGCCATATTGCTTGTTTGCTACCTAATTAACTCCCATACCGAGTTGTTCTCCAACAAAGCCTTTGTTCACTACACGAATTTAAAACATAATGGAATACGTTATACGAGAGGTTTCCTGCATTTCAGTAATGATTAGATGTAAGTACCTAATTGGAGCATGTTAAGTGGATTTATAACTTAATTTTAAAACCAGCGCGGCTGTCTGAGTCAGATGCCGATTTTTTATAGTATGGTGAGAAAATTATATTTTCCTATTGGAGGAATTTTCGTGACTCCTGCCGCCCATAAATATCCGCATAGAAGTTATATACTTAGATGCGTTGCACTAATTCGAACTCTCCATGGGCCACCGGTTCTCCAGAAACCCATAACTCATGTTTTCAGGAACGAAGGTCCTCATCGTGCGGTATACGGATTGGCGTAATGGAATGTGCGTAAATTAAAAAAAAAGGTAATATGACTTTTTTTGCGATTTTCGGTTACTTACGGCTACCTTTAGTTGTACTTGGCTTAACATGACGAGAAAAATTATATATCTACTTGAATCGTCGCAGTCCAGTAACTGTTTAACAAGACTATGAGCAGATATATTTTTTCAATCTAACTTCGTTAACTTTTTACGATATAAATGATGAATGCGCCAAATTTAACCGAAAAGCAAAATTAACTTCGTTGGCCGGTTTTTAATTATATTGCGGCAATGTAAGTGCAACAGATATATGAATTAAAATATATATTATATTTAAACTAATACTAATATAGTTAGTAAGCCTATTGTTAGTAATAAAAATAAAGTGTTTTTTTTTAAGTAAGTAGTCATAAGCAACAACGTTCGTAGCCATCTGCAAATATAAGATATAATATGCTAGCAAATTCTTAGAATAACATTGTAATTCTATAAAAAAACTGGTGAAGTTGAAAGTCCTAGGACTTTTAGGCTTGAATTTAAATAATAATTTCAAATACACCGTCCTGTAATTTCTCAATTTGGTTGCAGATTGCACAGTTATCGAATGCGGGTAGCAATATATGTATGTAGATGACGAAAATTATCCAACAGGCTCCAACCCTTCTGTGGGGTGGACGGATGACCCTCAATGAATCACCTACGAGTTTGTAAAGGGAAGACAAATCGATACCACCTGATTCATTTATGTTGCATCGTAGGTTTATAAAACTGGGGAGTTCAAATTTAATTATTTCTTGATAAAAGTTCTTAATTTACGAGCCCCTATCATTATCGCTAAATCCTATTTGCTTTTTATTTCAAATAAAATTTTTCCTAATGTTTAAAGGGTCTATTACTTAGGGACTGAGTACGGATAAAATTTGATATACGGTATAAATTTAATTATTCAATAATATTTTGAAATACTGTAATTGAAAGTCCGTGACAGATTACGAAGGATAGAGGCTTAGAAATTAAATGAAATGCACTTCAAAGTTCATAAGTTTAAGAATAGTGATATAACAAAATCCTGACAAAAATGCCAACATACCGATGCTAAAGTCGAAAATAAATAGTATGCCTATTCATAATCCCAACAAGAGCATTTAAAATTGGTGACTATTAGGCGTTTTGTAAAAGCTTTTTCGATAAATAATGTTTAAAACGTACCTATTGTGGCGTTGCCAATCGCGCTTTTCGATATTACAATTTAAATTCTTGCTCGCTAGGACATTACGCCATTTAGTTCATAACTCTCCATTCACCATTGCCCGAAGGCCTCTATATGACAGCACTGTATTCTAGGGAAGACGGGAGATGTCTGATACGACGAGACCGCATTGCACAAGACATACAACATTAAACACGTCTTTATTAAACCGTCCTAAGGGCGGAACAGATATTTAGGATACTGACATGCAATTCTCAAAATATGCCGAGTGACACCTGTCCAATGCAATGTTGCATTTCTATTGTAAATGTCTAAAAAACTGTCTAAATGTAGGTCTGTGATGTTTCAATACATGTGAACGTTTGTAGATAACGGGGATGACCAAGACCGTAAGATGATCAGATTGATGTGGTATTGTCCAATGGTGATGCGTCATGAGTCGTGAAGGGAGATCTGAACTGTGACTTTTTTAATTGTACGCTGTTCTATTGTCATTTGTAGAACTTACACCTAAGTTTAATTTCTGTTATGATGTTTACACCATGTCCCTCTCTCCATTAGACTTTGACCTATAGAGCTGCAGCGGGGCCCCAAGGGACCCGTTGCTCGAAAACGCCGCATACTATTTGTGGTGGCCCTGTTTTCATGGTACAAGTATGGTTGTTTGAACGCAAAATGCAAAGGTCGATGTTCTCAGGCGGTTTTATACTCAATAACTATGTAGGTCTAATTACATAACAATAGGATATATAATATCTAGGGATCGGATGGTATAATACCCAAAATTGGTAATTTTCAAAACATCTAATTAATATTCTACCTCAAAAATATCAAATCGTGCTCTGCTTTGGTCACTTATGATTTTGTGATATCTTCTAAGATACCTACTCATTAAAATTTTATCGATTGCAAAGAGCTGTCATTATCCTGTATCATTCTTCACTTCGAAATCAGGTCAATTGCTTGATGTCAAGGCTAAGGTGCATGAATGCAGTTCTAAAAGGTCGATGTACCTAGTCGATTCTATTGTTACATATGTGGGTCTCATTACATAACAAAGGACAGAAATCGCGATGTCATTGCCTTGAAATGCATCCTAGGTACAGACTTCATGACAATCCACTCGTCAGCTTAGTATTTATAGTACTTATACTATTATCTAGTTGCGTGGGTGTCGGCAGGGCTGTCATCGTCTTAAATATTATTATTATTAATTTATTTGTGATTATTGGGTCGTTTCATTTTTTTACCGTACATAGAAATAGATATACTTATTATAGTATGTCTATGTATGTATGTAGTATGTCAATGTATACATATATGTAGTATGTATGTGTCAACTTTTGCGATTATCTCGTTCGTTCGTTCGTATCTCGTTATAGGCAGTTTTTGTGGCTAGTAGTCGGGGAGAACGGAATGAGGTATGAGGTATAAAAATTAAGAATTATTTGGATATGGGTAAATGGTAGTCATTGACTGCCAATTTACCCGATTATACTATTAGAAGAGGGAATATGAACTAAATAACGAGGAGTAACGAGGAAAACCAACTACGGATTTCGGCAACCAAAATTTAATTTCGTCGAATAATTTTTTAAAGCATTGTAGGCGAGCAGGTCACTATGCAACACACATCCATAAGATCGACGCCCTATAAGCCGCTTTTCCAACCCCAGCATAAGTATATCAAAAACCACATTTTTATTATTGATTAGCTGGGCCTCTCGAGTTCACCCGTTTAAGTATCGATTGCGTGGAAATATCTAGATAATATGTAACCTATATGTTGACCCGACCTGTTAGTAATATTCATGCAAAATTTTAAGTAAATCCATGCCGTACTTTTTGAGTTTAGCCCGGACATACCTACTGACAAACAGACGAACAGATAACATACTGACAACAGAAAAACATTCTAAAATCGATTGTAGATCACGCCCCAAGTATTATTTTAAAAAAATATTCAATTTACAGTTTCGATTTTCTTACAATTTTATTATAAGTACTAGCTTCCGCCCGCGGCTTCGCCCGCGTGCATTTCGGACTTCAAAAATTATTCAAAATTTTAACTTATTATGTTATTCTGATATGAAAGCTATATTAATGTAAAGTTTCATGAAAATCGGTCCAGTAGTTTCGGAGATTAGCCCGAACAAACGGACAAACAGACAAACATAAAAATTAAAATCATAGAAAAGTGTTCTGTTACTATATTAAAATCGCCCCCAATTAGTTTTTCGTAAATATATTCAATGTACAGACACTAAAATTTTACTGCTTTATTATATGTATAGATTATAAGTATAGATCATATTTTAATTGTGTAGTTTCCGTAGTCCTGTCAGCCCTATTCGACTGTAATACAATGCCACCTCATCCAATTTCTGCGTCAATACCATTCATAAATAAAACACGTAGAGAGCGTCTGGACTACCGGAGACGGTCTGAAAGTTTTCTTTAATTTTTTTATATCGTATAAGGAGGCGACGAACAGTCAGAGCCATTTTCATGACTACCCACGACAATAGACATCCGCATAGGGATTTTACAGACGCGTTGCCTACGTTCGTCCATCCACATCCATGGACCACCGGCGACTTACACAAGCTATAAAGTAGTTTTAAACGGGATTATAACTATTAATATACGAAGAATAAATTCTTTTCTTTTTTCTTTTTGTATAGTTTATCGGTGTAACGAACAGTCAGTACCATTTTCATGACTACCGACGCTAAAAGACATCCGCTTTGAGGTTATAGGTTGCTCTCCTCCCTCCACCATGTGCCAAGTGTTATTAGTACCTATTCAAGACGGCTAGACTTTCCCTAGAGGTTATTCAGAAACTAAAAGGTATTTAAATTAGTATGCATAGAAATTATTCTAAAGAATCTAAAAAGGTATACACGATACTCATGAAGTTCCTAAATTTCAATTTTAAATAAATTAGATTTTAATTTTAAAATACGCCCGAACTCGAGACAGAAATAAGACAATACGTTCCTCTCCCGCCATGTTTGAGACGCCATTTTGTTGATATCAAACAATGTTTTGCAATAAAAACGTGAAAAACATGCACATGAACGAATAAATTAAATTCATCCACCCGAGTAGAGTATGGGAAAATTTCTCCTTTGACATCTGTGCGATATAAAGTTTGACCGTTCTTGTTGACTTACAAGTTACAGCGAATGGACCTTCTGTATTTCTCCGGTAAGTGTAAATAAATGTATTAAAAACAATTTCGAACTCTCTCTTTGTAACCGAGGACACAATAGAAGACTTACGATTTTTGTTCTGAAGTTGTGCCTGTCGATACATTCTTAAACGAGTCCTTTTAATATTTTCAATTCCATATTGTTGTATTTACGTCTTATACCCAAAGACTACTGAAATTATTAGGCACATATATTTCATATACAATCTCTCAACCTTTCATCTGCCATCTTTCTACGTATAAACGGACCCTTCTCATTTTATGCAGACGAAAATATTTACTTTCACAATGTTAGTTTATCAGGCATAGAATAATTATTTTTATGTCATTTATTGTAGGAAGACTATTTGTGCAAATATTAAACGTAGTAATTCTATGATGTAGGAATAAATGAGGTTAAGTCACTAGTTACTACTAATTTGAACAAAAAAAAATATAAAAAAATGTAATTATTTTGCAATTAAAACAGGATCAAAGCAAAAAATAGGTTTCAAGAATGTGGTATCCTTGGTCATAATAAGTAATGCATGACTCATGTTACCGCGCCTGTTGCGTAGTATCGTTCAACGGCACAACATACAACTGCGCAAATAAAAGTACAGTACGAAAAAAAAATCATAAACCTATGCCCACATTTTATAAATATTTATAAAAAATAAATTGAGAAAGCTTGAGTATTTGTTAACTACGTAAATAGTCAGGTAAATCTATGATTAATACATTTACTTGAAAACTTTAATGGCGGAATAGATAAGATTGACCACTGTTGATTGATAACGGACTAGCCAGTGTCTGGTACGCAGTTGAGCAAAGGAAAATAACGAATGAAGCCAAAAAGTGTTATCGTATTATTTCAATTTCTTGTAGCTAATCAAAAGTTATTTTAACAGAACATGGGCTCTTAGAGCACGGTATGTTTGTTTATTTTTAGCGCATTACGTTAATGAACACTTGTTATTTGGTTCCTATGATAGAATTTGCGTATAAGTTACTTTCAAATAAACCTAAGGCTTTTGAAGTAATAAAATAAAAATTAAAACTGTAACTTTCAGACTGTGCTCAGATCTACAGGTTTTAGTAAAGATGAAAATAACTTGAGGTTAAACAACATAATAAGTATTATGCTTATGGTGTATCCTAATCATGGGATTCTTAAGTACAACACGGGTTACTTTACCAGGCTTTTACCTATCCCAAATGTAGAGTACGTAAGGTTAAGCACACTGCCGAAATAGAAATACGCTTGTTGGAATGCAATTGGATAGTAATTGTTTTAGTAGACGCAGGGCGAGGCCGATGCACGTACTCGGCTGGCCTTGATGTGATCTGCGGCTACGTAGGCGCCACTGTGTGTGTATCGATTGGCGCAGTGGTAAAATACGCGTGTGTGCGTTATCGCGGGTTCGAATCCCGCCCAGGTCGTGGTATGTATTGTTTTTTCTATTATAAAAATTAATAATGTTTTACTAGCTTTTACCCGTCCCTTCGAGCGCGTCCGTTTTTTTTATTAAACAGCATCCTATATCCTTTCTAACAGCTCTAAGAATATACCTACGTAGTACAAAGTATCACGATATCGGTTGAATAGTTTTTAGTAGGATTAGTATGGATTAATTTATTTATCAACATAGAAAACTAATGTATTTTATAAATTGCGATACATTAGAATTACAAATGTATAGATTAAAAGAAATATTAACAGATTGTCCGTTGTTTTGAACATAATGAAAGTTTAGATTTTATTTCACCACTTCATTGTACATTGTCTTCTATACGGAGGAAGCTTCTAGACTGCCACGCTAACTAGTGGCTGAAATATGATCCTTGTGCTAGCAAATTTTCAAAATTTACTCTACGACAAGAAATAGGTACTTCGTAATGCGTACGATATGACATATGTCAACATGTCATTGTAATTGTGATTTGTTAGCACTTAATTCCTAAAATGATCACTAGGGCGCGTTACATTCGGCGAAAGTGCTGCCTCTATGTAGCGTGCACGGTTCCTATAGCAACACTTTAATATCATTTCCATTAATTTTAACATCCCCAATTTCAAAGATACCTATCCGTCGGGATTTAACTATTTTAAGGCCTATTTAATTCATAGTTACATTCAGAAATGTATATATTTCAAATATCCTGAGATGACTTGCAGTTACTTGTCCTTTAGACGAAAATATGAGATTTAAAAAATCTGTTGAAATAGTACTGTTTTCTTCTTCTAAAAAATTTGTCTCTATAGTATAGATAGTACATATATAAAATTATGTTAGTTAGTAGGTAGTTACCATACTCCTCCGCACCGACTAGACCGATTCTTATAATAAATTTGTGTGCGTTATATATCAATGGTATGAATGGTAGTGTGTGTAAAGTTTTATTTATTACATTAAAGTACTTTATAAACATTACTATTAAAAAATATTAGCCTTCTGCATTTCTCTTACACGTAAACTATAAGTACCATGCTATAAGTGTCCCATACTTCTCATACTTCTCTATCCGCGCAATTTTCCTAAAAATGTTCTTAAAGTTTTTACTTCACGTATTAATATACAGATTATGTTACCGAGGACTAGTACCTACATAACAAAAAAGTTTCATCAAAAGCCGTATATTAGTTTTTTCGTAAAAGCCGGCACAAGACACAGACAAAATGACGTCTTCTTCAGTTTTATTATACGTATAGATGATTAAAATACATATTTGACGTGACAACAATATTGCCAACTATAAAAGATCAATGTTGTTACGCAGTTGCTTGTTTCGCCTTTGCTTTTAATCTTTGAATATCAAACTGTCTACAATATTGACATTGACGTTGACATATTGACTAGCATAACCTTTATCAATTGTCATTAATATCTGTAAGTGTCAAAGCTGTCAATCAACCGTGTAAAAAACGTTAATTAGGACATTAATTACTTATAAGTTCCAACTTCTAAAAATCTGATAATTGAAGTAGTTATCTAGTATATTATGTACCAAATAAATGCAAGAATAAGCCGAAACATATTTATAAAATTGCGTTATTAAAGTCCCACATAAACTTGCCATTCTTCTTTCAATACTGTGCCCATTGTCGTAAACAAATTGAGGTATTTTGTCTGTTCGTAAGTGAATGTAAAAAAGTGTCCGTAATATAGATCTAGAATTGTTTTCACTAATGCCTTCTAAAACTACGGCCCGTAGTCCGTAAATGACATATTGACGTATGTACATACAGGCGGACATGTCGAAATTAGAAGGTTGCGTTCCTTTTAAGTACGGATCCCTAAAAACTTACAATTTCCCCGTGGCCGTAAACAAGATTACTTCACACTACAATAAAACCTGTATTAAAAATTGCTCTAATTTTCCACTCATAACACCTACAGGTATGTACATAACAATTACGTATCGGAATGCGGTGCAACTAGAAAATCATTCGCAGTTGCACTGGATCTAGTCTAAAATGCGCAGCACAAGTGTAAACAAAGGAAACGGTGCCGTAAAAATATGTGTACACGTGGCACCCTTGATCTCCGGAGAAGGCATTTAGCCCCCTTCGGATTTTCCAGACCGATAAGACATCCTCGTGAGAAGAGCTCATTCATGTCTAAAAAGCCGTCAATGCATATGTGAAACCTCTGGTGTTGCGGATGTCTGTGGGCGACTATGATCACTTGCCATCAGGTGACCAGACAGCTCGTTTGTATCCTAATAAAAATAGCTCTTATCCTCTCAATGGACGGAGGCTTAGTGTTGTCGAATTTTCTGCGGTGTACTTTATTCTTTTTTTCAATTGGTGCGAAAAGCGGGACAACGCAATTGCATAATCTATTATTGTGTGAATGTTTTATGTCTTTAGCAGATATCTTGTGCTCATTGGGCTCCATGTGTTGTTTAAAAAGACATATTTTGTAATATATGTTGACATTTATCTGTGTTAAATTGAAAGACCAGGAACGATAACCAAGCAAGGAGCTATATGCCACTGAGTAAATATTTTAAGGACACTGCCGTATTTCCAGCATAAATTCATTAAGCCCAATCTACCAAAGGTCCTTATTAAAAGTTATTCTATTTGAGTAATCCTCTAAAACTCAAAGTTCGATGCGATTTAAATGTAATGCATCCTATTTCCACAAGTCCATACAGTGCATACCTAGGGGCTATGTAACGTATGATAAATTCGCAAATGTTATTTCTATTTCTATTTCTAGGGGCGCTCTGCGGACCGCATAACTTTCTAGTGGAAATATTGAGATGAATTAATATAACTTTATCATCTATACGTAACGATATATTCGTTACTTTTGAGAATAGAATCAAAAAAATAAAACGTTACGTTTTGGAGGAGTTCGACCACAAACATTGTAACATAATTATCATTAAAATTATATGTTATAAAACTTAGATCATTTCCAAATGTTCTAAGTTATATATATGTAAAGTTAATTATAAAATACATAAATAAAAAACGTATAACAAAACGCGAACCTCAGTTAATTATAGTGAATCTGCGAGTATCTCATGCGTCCTCGTTCGAGCCCTATGGCGCGAAGTCAAAAGGCGGAAATTTAGTTGCCTCCTCGTTCAGATCAGACCGATTCATCGGGGCGACGTCGCCCCGGGGACCCTACGCCAAACACGTATGCATAGGGCTTGGAGACGCTGTGGTTTCATTACTGAGGCCATCATTAAATGGGTATTGAATATTACTGCAACGCTGCAGCGATCTCGCTTTATTTTATTTTTTTTTACGTTATACATCGCCTGTTTTTAAGAGGTTCCATGTCGTTTAGTAGAAAAATAGGGGCACGGAGTTGCCTTTGCTCTGTGCTACTGACTGGTGACTATGCCATCCCGTTTCGTGCGGTTTACTGGTTTCTGATGGCACAGTGGATGTAACGTAACGTGTCTCTTATCTGCATGAGTGGATTTGTGCGCATGTCTATAGGCATTGTATAAAAAACCTAGTCTGAAACTAATAAAGAGCGCTAATTTGTATATTTGAACACAACTGCAAACCATAATTCAACCGCATAAAATATCCGCATAATTATGGACTTGGCGCCATTTATATGTTGACATTCGGACGGAGTGTGTTTAAATAATGTAAATGTAACCAAAATAATGTATTCATAGATTATTGCATAAACAATATTGCTGAAAGCTTATTTTTGGCGCGTTGGAATGCGTGGGTTCATTTCATTACGTGAAATTCGTCATCTGCTTCGCAGACCGCATATGTTTTATGCATATCGAATACCAATGCTAATATAATTTATAATAAAACCATAACTCTGTTTACGGGCAGTGATGGCTCTATAAAACATTATATATTTATGCATTGATTGATGATGATTACTATTTTTATGATTACAATTTATAGTCTGTTTTTCTGTCTATATGTTTCATGCATATAAAATATAAACAATACATAGTTAAGACAGGTTTACACTACGGTGCATTGGAGAGCACTTTGACGTAGTGGTTCTGCGCTTATTATCGTCCATTATAATCCGACACGGCTTGTTTGTCCGACCGTATCGGACTTTATGGATGGAATAAGGCGCTAATCCGCCAGCTTAATGTGCATACTGCCGGAGAAACTGGCTGTATCGGACGTCGAAATAGGGGGATGAGAAATAGACAATGCACTTACATGCAAATACAGAATTCGAATGACCAAAATTCTGCCAGTAAGTTCCGAAACATATATATTGCGAATATTGTAAGTTTAGAAAGAGGTAGTAGAATAGCGGAATAGAACCGTGGAGATATATCTCGCTCGTGTGATACCGCCATAAAGTGATAGCTTTGTTGTCGTGTTTCCTTTATGATAAGAAGCCGGTGACCCATTCTAGGGGAGAAGTCCAGTCCATTGCAGTTTATGACCGTTGGTAGCTACCAAAATTTTTGATTGCGTGTAAGGGGTTACGTTATAAAAAAAATATTAATATTATTATTATAAAAAAATAAAAAAGAAGCGCACATGATTTCCTTACAACTGTAAGTATCGAAAATTTCCTTCGATTGGATGTCGGGATGTCGTGATCAAATCCTTAATAAACTTATAAGACAACTGTCGAAATATCTCCCTCCGACAAAAAATAAGAAAATCAATTCATAAGCCACAAAGACTTTTTTTAAATAGTTTAAGGGGGAAATGAGCACTCGGAGCTATTTTCATGACTACCACCGCCCATAGACATCCGCATAGAGTTTATACAGACTCTTTGCACTTCTTCCTGCTCCATTGGACACCAGCTCTTACATAGTTATGCGACAGTACAGCTGTCACTTTACGCCGGTATCGTGTAAGCGAGAGGTACCTCCAACTTACCCAGACTTACCCACCAACTATCCATGATCTTACCCACCTCTCTGTATACGGAGCGAATCGCGGAGGTGCATGGGGGTTTGCTCACCGGCTCTGTTCCGTGGGACAAGGATGCAGACAATTAAACCCCTCACCGTAATGATGCGAGCGCAGGTAGTGCGCTGCCAGGCGCAGCACGCTGGTCTTGTCAACTTTGCGTCCGTGTCTCACTATCGGCGGCACGATGGATGCAAGCTTCTCTATGGACTTGTTGAACTTGTCGCGACGTTTCTTCTCCTCTTTGTTCCTGATCTGACGCGGTGTCTCCCTGCAAAAGACAGATCGGTGAACAATCGTTTTTGATGTTCATATTTTATGACTATGCGTCAAGGCAACATTAGTTTTTTGAAAATTTAAAGTAGTTATATTTCATTCTAGTTTGTAATCTGTGCCAAATTTGATCAAAATCTTTACTTTTCTCGTTTTTATACTGGTGCAAGGTTGAATTAGGAAGGAGAAGAATAAACGAGCAGTCGGCGCATTTTGATGGGCATATATACAATTTTTCTATCCCTCATCCCGTCCAATGGTTCATCGGTTACTCAGAATGAAGTAAACGCGGAAGCTGTCACAGCGTTACCATGATAGCTGGAAAGACCTCCCCGGTCATGCTGGCACATTACGGCGTTAGCATGATATCTAGAGACACCTCCACCTTAGTACTACATCTTACAGCGAAAGCGGACCCAATAAACCTGTAAATTCCGCTTTATCCGACAAAACCCGCAGCCCTATCGCTTTCACCCTCGCTCCAGTGGCGAGACCAGAACTAATTAATTACTCATGAGTCTCGCTACTCAAATGATCCGCCTAACTCAAAGTTTGCGGTCGTGCAACAGACTTGTGAGCCTTGCTTCTCCTTTTTATGTTTCTGTACATATATCGCTTGGCTCTTCAAGATGAAACCAATAATTATATGTGCTAGATGCATCATTCAACCATTCTCATAATGATATTTTTTTAACGGGTTTTGCCTACCACTCGTTCCCGCCGTTAACACTCCAGTGAAGTCAGAATGAGTACGACAGCCACAATGACCCTTTGATGTAATCTCAGTGATCTTGAGGGAGAGCTAAAACTATCTTAGGGACCACTGACGACAACGAATTTAATCAGAAGAGTTTTTTTGAATCGACTGCCTCGTGGTCTAGTGGTAAGCGTGTTCAATCACAGACGTGAGGCCGGGTTCGAATCCCGGGTCGGACCGAAAATTGTTATTGGGATTTTTCAATGTCTAATAACAGTCCGGAGTCAGGAAGTTGGAGGTGTTACACCCCCGTGCCTCGGAGAGCACGTTATGCCGTAGGTCCTGCGCCTGATTTCTCACCGGTCGTGTCGGATTGCCGTCTCATCGGAATATGAGAATGAGGGAATAGAGAGTGCACTTGTGTTTGCGCGCACACTTTTGCACTATAATATGTCCTGCGCATATGGCACGTCTATATAGACGGCCGCCGTAGCCGAAATCGGCTAGGACGACATTAATCAGAAGAAAATAGGAGTTGTTGGAAGAAATTCCAATTCCAATTTCAAATCAGACAGCCAAGAAAAGAGAAAGCAACTAGGTGCTATGCACCACGGAAATATTAAATCCGCAATAATAGTTATTTCTTTAAACATAGAATTCAGAGAAGCACTTGAGCCACCTGATGTTAAATGATCACCAACGCCCACAGATAACATTTCAAAAGGAGCTCCAGAGTTCTAACAGACGCGTTGCCGGCCTTTCAGAGAATAAGCTCTTTTCTGGAAAATCGCTAGGTCGCTTCGGTCCGCAAATACCTAATAGGTATAGCTGATTCCATATCAAAATAGTACGTGGGATGAAAAAGCAAGACTTACTCATTCAAAAGAAGTTAAATTCAACAGCCCTATCGTGTGATGTATCCATGATACATGTATTGATATGGAGTGGCGAGTCGAATTTAACTAATTACTTCCTATTTGACCCCCTTAGGAATTGAATTTCTGAAACTCCTGTCTTAGTGCACGTCATGAAAGGAACCCCTGTACCAAATATCAAATATTTAGGTGCATTAGTGTATTCACTCTTTTAATGTTTTTTGTATTTAGTTAACTTTTTGAGAGCCCGACCCACCTGCAAATCGGATTGTTTGTGTCACTAGAATCGGTAAACAGAAGTTGCAAGCGCCTATTAAGCCATCAACAATACGAAATACAGTTCAGTATCTGAATCCCTATATTAATGTATTCGCACATTTTATCGAATCGACGCCGATTCCACTCCAACTCTACTCGACGTGTGCCATTCAAATGTAATCTTTATGTTGTGTTCATTAAGAGTGATATTATGTCAACAGTGTAAGTTGAAAGTATACGACGCACGTACTACGCTCGTAACGCTTGGTCTACGCGTAAACCACGCGTTGTCCACCTATTAACAACTGTAATCTTCTAATGTTACAATAATATATTTTTTATTTTGCAGTCTGAGCATATTCAAATGACAAACGACATCCAAATATATCCGCATATCTATATATGTAAAACCCAAACGTGACATAGCCATCTATCAACGCACAGCCCAAACCACTGGACGGATCAAGCTGAAATTTGGCATCCAGGTAGATGTTACGACGTAGGCATCCGCTAAGAAAGGATTTTTAGAAATTCAACCCCTAAGGGGTGAAATAGGGTGTTGAAGTTTATATGGATTTCTTAGAAATTAAACGCGGGTGAAACCGCGGGGCACAGCTAGTTATAATATAAGGTGATCAATGCTCATAATACACTTATGGTACGAGTACATACATAATTATATTACTTAGATATTTGTTTTTCAAGGATTTTTAGAAATTCAACCCCTAAGGGGGTGAAATAGGGTGTTGAAGTTTATATGGATTTCTTAGAAATTAAACGCGGGTGAAACCGCGGGGCACAGCTAGTTATAATATAAGGTGATCAATGCTCATAATACACTTATGGTACGAGTACATACATAGTTATATTACTTAGATATTTGTTTTTCAAGGATTTTTAGAAATTCAACCCCTAAGGGGGTGAAATAGGGTGTTGAAGTTTATATGGATTTCGCGGTTGAAACCGCGGGGCACAGCTAGTTTGTTACAAGCAATATAAAATTACACTCCCCAAAAAGATAAAATTAACATTTTCCACTAGTCGCTTGCACAATCAGATCTTGTTGTAAAGCGAAAATGCAAAACAAGAAACCGAACCTTTTACTAGCTGCAACACCATTTTACAGAGCAAACACAAAAGCTTTTTATAATGCTCTTTCTTTTACGGATGTAAATAATATTTTAAAAAGCTTTTACCTCAGACAATCTCGTAGACTGCACTTTGCGGATAATCCTTCGGATACAAAGTGGTTATTGCTTTAGAAGTCAGGTCTTGGCAAGTGACAGCAACAAAGAGGAGGTCTCGGTGTCAGGCTCATCCCTCGTTTTAATAGACTTGTCTTAGTCTTTTATAATAAGCGTTTACATCGATGGAGTATGGAAGATACTAAGTTAGAAATTCATTTAACATGTGGTCAACAAAATTTGTCTTTTTTCTAAAATTGCCAAAACTCCCGTGGCACTTTTAACTTTAAATTTTTGAATAGAAAAAATTAAAAACTAACATTATTAAGGTTTTTTATTTTAAGACGCGTAGTAGTTATTTCAAATCGTATTTGAAGTAGGAATATATTACAGCAAGTATAAGTATATCTAAATGCCTTCCAGATGACCCTCCCAGATCAGAGTAACTTAGTAAGATGGGGAAAAGCTTCTGAAAAATCTTGCTATACTTGTGGTGAAGCAATAGCTAGCAATAGCTAGCAATAGCTTTGACGACCAGGCTGGCGCATTGGTACAGGGCTCGGATAAGCTGAGCATGTAGCGCCAGGGGTCGCGGGTTCGAATCCCGCCTTGGTCATGGATGTTTATCTATGTATTATATGTATTTCTATAATAAAAATCTTAAATATATAAAATTTCTTAAATTTATAAAAATATTAAATATATTTCCGTTGTCTAGTACCCGTAACACAAGTCCATACGGTACTTAGCACGGGGCTAGACTAACGTGGTGTGTAAAGTCCACAAATATTATTATTATTATTATTATAGGTACGGCCAGGCATTTATTGGTGGGGTGTAAGGTACTTCTAGATAGGGGTCATTACTCACGTCGCCATGATAGAGTACTACAAATCATACGTGAAGCTGTTAGTCTCTCGGTAGCTAGAGCCCAAAAAGGATTGACTATAAATAGAAAAGAAATTCGCTTTGTAAAAGCAGGCTCATCTGTACATTCAAAGAGTAATAAGCCCTTCTCAATCCTAGGTCCTGCACCTGATTGGATCATCTTGATGGACACGTATGAAAAGCACTATAAAATTCCAGAGGATGTTGGTGTTTCGTCATCTAGACCAGATATATTCCTTTTTAGCCGAAAAAATAAACATATCATCCTTATAGAATTAACGGTACCATGGGAAACAAACATACCTAAAGACCACGCAATAAAATCAAATAAATACTACGATTTAATAAATTTACTAACCAAAAATGACTATACGGTTAATTTATACGCGGTAGAAGTGGGAGCGAGAGGTATACCAGCAAAATCTCTCTACAACCTACTAAAAGACCTTGGCCTGTCGAGAACTGCAGTAAGTTCTACTTTAGAACGGGTATCTAAAGCTGCATTAACAGGCTCCTATGAAATATGGCTAGGTAGGGGGAGTAAGCCTGAGTAGTAAAGGTGAGTGTTGATGATCATCACAAAGAGGCCTCTTAAACCTACACCCGGAATCACAAGTCCCGGGGCTACTCGGGGTTACTACCTCTGCCACACGATGGACCCGGCACCCGCACGGTGAATCCATGGAATGCTAAGAAGTTAGTCTCTTAGCTATTATAATTAATTAAAGTAGACTGAACAGAGACAAAAAAATCGATAATTACTTCCTGTCGATGGCGATATTATTTCTTGTTCAATATAAGGCAGCCTTTGTAAAGAAAAGATTTTGTTTTTTCTTACATTACGCTGTCTTTACAATTGTTACAACTTGTTCTTATTGTAGTTCTACTAGATTGGCGAATGCCACTCAGGTCAGAAAATATTTATAAGATAAACTCTGCGCTCTCTGCCTACCCCATAGGAAACTGAAGATGTGTTGTGTTGTGTGTGTATTTCAAAGATTTAATCATCGCCATCATCATCATCATCTAAATCTTGGAACTACTGACCTGTTTGTTTAGTAAAATGTCCAACTTAAAATATATCTAACACATTTCGCAACAACGCGCGGCCGTCCAGTGCAGTTTAATCTCATCAAACAGCAGTCTAAGCTACTCATCGTTTCAGTATAAATTGAATTCACACAAAACGGGCCCGCATGCCTTTGACGAGGGGAAGATAGACAGTGCACGATCCCCCAAATAAGCCGATCTCGGATACGACACTGCAGATGAAAGGAGAGACTGTGCGTGCGAAAATAGCCATGTGTTTTTGGTCGTCTTGGGGTTTAATTTTTCAAAGGTATAAGAAGCAAACGAGCAATTTTCATGACTACCGACATAGACATCCGCATAGAGATATACAGATGCGTTGCCCTCCTTCCTCTTCCCACTTCCATGGGTACCGGCTACTTAACGCGCAAAACGCGACAGAACAGATGGCACTTACGCCGGTTTCGTGTAAGTGAGAGTCGTGCCGGCCCAATTCGGCTACTTCTTACTCACTACCTCTTCTTTCAATCACTATTGTAATTTACATGTGCACGTACTAAACATCACTACGCAAAAACATCTGACTAATCCAAGATCGAGAATTGACAATTGTAGCTGTGTGACTATCTGACTTTTGCAATAATCAGTTTTCGGCCTTAGCCTACTACACCTACTTTAAGAGACCTAGCTCTTAAAGTGTGTAAAAAAAACATAGAGCTACATTTACACGCGCATCGACGTTATTAGCCTTTTTCGCGGTGATTTTTTAAGTTATTATGGGGAGACACACAATTACACATTTATTGATAACACAAGAGAAAAAAAATTATTGTTTTTTAATTTTTTGTCTCGTTCGTCGTTGGCGTGTTGGGTCGTCGTTTATGGTAAATCCACGACGATACATTGGGGAAGAGGAGGTGATGGGGGTGTCGCGTCTACATAATTGGTGTGTGTATGGCTATATGTATATCTAAAATAATTATATTATTGTTATTAGTGCAACTTGTCACACGCCACCTCCACGCTACGCCATATGGCGTGGTACTACATACAATTGTAACTACGGCATCCAGGTGACACATGCCACTGTCATGCAACAATGGTGTTTATAAGGTGTGATGGGAAGCGCGTCGCAGGCTCAAGCAGTCGGTAAACTATGCTATAGACAACACTGAAGTGCTTTGAAAAATAACAACACTCTTGAAAAACACTGTCGAATTTAAAAATACCGAGCTAGATAGGGAGAATTATATATATCAGGGTTTCAAGACCTAACTTGCCTAAATAAAGGGCGAACCCCCACCAGTGGTGGAGGGGGGGTCCGGGCCCCCCAGTCATGATAGCTCATAGAGCTCTTCCAGCCCAGGACCCGTGTCGGCCAATTTTTAGCTGCCGCGCGCGAGCTGATCCCTTCCGTTAAAGGTGGGGAGTTGAGGATACCCGCTGTCCTCGGCCACGATAATAATAGTATAACCTATTAATCGCAATAGTCCGGTTTGCCTTCTCCCATTAGTCTGGGAAAGAAGG
>LUGF01006994.1:183843-250119 GCA_001625245.1 Calycopis cecrops | reverse complement strand
ACAGCATATATCTTTTATGTGTAAGTCACTATGACCAAAATAGTGAACCAAACATTCAATTAAATTGGATATTTTTTAACGATGCACATTTTAGAATATTTATCGAACTCTTATGAATATACATCTGTCACTTTAAATATTGAATGTATATAAACTTTGTCTTTTACACTAAGTTATTTGGACGAATAGATTAAAAGTTATTATCACGATAAGATTGACTTAAACGGAATATCTAAAGCGCCTAAAATGCGCGGCGACAAATTCGATTCTCAAAGCGGTTTATTGTTTCATACAATACGTATATATTTAATATAATATATATTTCAGTATAATATTAGATTATGTATAATAATAACAACACCATTTTTGAAGTCCGAAATCCACGCAAAGCCGCGGGCGAAGGGTAGTATATATTTAAATATATAATACGCTGTACTACGAACACTCCTTAGCAATGTAATTTTTTTGTGGAATTAATATCAATTTATTGGTATTTTAAGGTGGATAATTATGTGAACTTTATATTTTTGTAATTTCGCTAACAAGAGAATTTATAATTTGGCCCAGTAGAAGATTATATACCTATGGAAGATGTGCTGAAATATATTATTTTGGTATAACTGGCATAAAATTTTATTATTTTAAGTAAAAGTAAAACTATATCCATATTGCATCACGAACACAATGCATAAAGTATTGTATTACACAAATTAATAACCATATTGACATTGTCGAACTCATTATGATGTATGCCATTCAATTATTCAAAAAAAACCCTTACAAGTACATTCGAACTGTATTCGAAGTCGATTTCATAATTATGTCGAATTCCGATCTGCGATGACTGGTATAAGGAAAAACCTTGTACTAATGACAATGTCAACTCGAAAGCGCATTAGCTATTTGCGAGTCAATTTCATCATGATTAAAAAGCAATAAAAATGATTTATTATATTGTTTAGCGATTAACGATCAAGCGGACAATGGGACGACATCCAAATTTACGAGATAAATAAGTCGTGCAAGAACGAATTAATTAAATGCAGATAACAGTAATTAGACTCTAATGAACGTTAATAGGCCATAACCATTCGTTCGAGTATTTTGGGACGTGACTAACAACGCCCTCAAACATCCGCATAACCAGGGTATTGCGTTGTGATATTTGTCACCAGCAACCAATAAATTCAAGTAAGCAAGTATTTTAACCAGGGAATTAAATCAAAGTAGCAAAAGACTTAGCAATAGAATGTTGTTGGATCAAAAACTTACTAAAGTTATAGATGTGAAACGAAGTATGTGTGTTTTTTCTCTTCACGCAAAATCTACTGAAGGGATTCTGACAAATATTATATTGATTTAGTAATTAGTTAGATACCTAAATATTATAATTACTTGCGCTCCCCGTGGTTACACCGGCGAAAAATTATATCCACAGCAACCTAGTATACATTAGCGTGAAAGCATAAGCAAACTTAAATTCACATAATGTTAGCAGGGATCATAGGCCAATACAACGAATTACTAACATTCTTTGTCTATGTAGCACGCGATATTTCACGTTAGTATTTGCTCATTGTGCTTGCAAACAAAAACCTCAGAAACTCGTCCCGAATTCCACGCGTACTCCGTTTTGTTGTGTATTTGAATTTCATTCAAAGCGAGATAATTAGCACCGCATACCATTAGAAGCCGCTTTTGTGCCGGGAAATATCCCCCGGCCAACCAACCAACATGTAGGTTATAATCCGCCACTATATAATGCATAGCCAACATACCTATATACTATGAGTAAATCCGCCTCTGTATGTTTAAGCTAACGCTTCAAAAACACGCAGCGAACACGTGGTCGGTACCGGGAGAAGTAAAGGCTGGTCTGTAATACAATTACTTAGTACCCCGACTTACGCAAACCCGGAGTTAGAGAGACAGAGAGTACAGAGTAGAGCGGTTTTTAAAAATCACGTCTTTAACTCGTCAAAATACATAATATTAGTTTTTTTAGGTTACTTCGTCTAAATAGCTATCAACGTCTTCAATAATCAAAGTTTATCATAAAAACATTCGATCCCAATTGAAAAGTTAATATTATTTTGTAAACATACAGGATTGATAACAGCGAGAGGCATTAAATGAAACCACATATAGAATAAGTGTATACAGTTAATCCGAAACTATTGAAAATAAGTTTACAACAAGTATACGAAAATATTTTTTTCAAAGAAAGTTAAATTAGCGAAAAAATGTTATCTCCCTTTGTACCGGGGTTTTAACGAACACGTGATGAATGACCGCGGCCGGCCATAGACGGCGATCAGCTGCGATACAGCGTGTACGTAGTGAGAAAAAACTTTAAAAATTTCCTGTGGCTAAACTATTGCTCCGATTGATCTGTTTATAGATGAGTAGCCTGGAAATTATACACTAAATATGTGGTTTCATTTAATGCCTCTCGCTTTCATCTACCTTTTATGCAACCGGAAATGTATGATATCTAGGAATTGTATACATTTTGTAGGAAAAGTATACAATTCCTAGATTTTCAAAGTTATTTCGAAATACTCCTATTAGCGACTATCTTAGTCTAAAACTCGCTAAAACTCGAGAACGGCTGAACTGATTTGGATAATTTTGGTTTTTGTATTAATTGTGGAAATTCATGAATAGTTCAAAAGATGAGTAAATATGAAAGAAAAATCTAGGAAAGTATTAAAAACAACAATTGCGTTTTCCCATAAAAAATATTCCTACCTGTCAAACATTTGATTATCGTCCTGTTCTTCAGAAATCAAATAAAATTTAAAGAATAGTTTGAAATAAATAACTAGAATAGTTATATATTTTAAGTACGTTTCGATATAGTTACCTGTACTCTCTGTCCCGTTCTAACAGCTAGCCGACGGGGGTAGCTCCGTTACCCCACCCCGAGCTTAGCTTTTACTATCGTCAGCATTTTTTGTATAAATACGTATCTATACATTTATTAAAAGTGTAGAATATTTTTGTCTGTCTGCATGTTGTGTGGCTTTCACACAAAAACTTCTCAACGATTTTATTTTGTTAGATATATAGTTATTACATAGGTATCTTCGGTTAAATATAGGCTTTACTTATCAATATTTATAATTCAGCAGGCGGCGGCGTTTAGGACAACTAGCGGGTCCGATTCTGTGAAATCGGGGGCGGGCTCCGTCAAATTACTTGGGCGAGGGATCAGGATGGGAACCGGATCCAACGCACGGTTCCTACGTTGTAGTTGGGACTGTTCAGGGGCAGTCGAACCGTTCCTAGGGAGAAGTCTGGCCTTTTCTCCGAGGCCTGCCTGTCGCTTGAGAGATCCTGTTGCTTGCATATCCGGGACCCTACAATTTTAGCTGCTAAAGGCTGGGGTTTAGTCGGTGTTGCACTGAGTATCGAGTCCAACATAAATCTAGGGGCCCGATCTCCTAGGTATCATACCTACGTAAATGTATTCCCCTGCGTCAACAAAAACAGGTAAAGTAACGTAAAGTAAAGCTTCAACAATTCGGCCACATAACATTACACGTTACCACGAGAACATATTTTCCAAAGATGACAAGACAACGTTTGTCGAGTCAGCTAGTATAATATAAAATTTATAATGACGATGAAAATTTATAAAAACAACAAACAAAACATATCGTCCCGCCAGATGGCGTCAGTCAGTATATATAATATAGAATATTCGATATCGTGACTGCAGCGCCATCTGGCGCGCTTTCGAGGCTTGGTCCCACCTACCGGATAAATTCGGGGTATTACTGTAATTGATTCCAACAACCCCATGCCCAGAAAATCAGCCATTTTTAGTACAGGGCCATGGCTGCTTCGGGGCTGCGCCTCTCGGGATACCGGAAAATTTAACAGTTGTAAGGTGGCGTTTCTTGAAGTGAGTTTTCGGTGGCAATTTTTAAGTATAAGGGGAAAACGAGCAGTCGGTGACATTTCCTATAAGAAATACCATAAACTATAAGAAACATAGCCATAATAAAAAAAAATATTCTAATATTCTACTCTATTCTAATAAGCCGTTCGTCAGTGGTTTTTTTGCTTAGTTTAACACTTCGCTTCTGGAATCTGGTGAAGCATGCCCTTTGATCGGAAACTCAATATATACTAGAGCTCCAGCACTAGTGGGGTGGGAAGTTGGAAAATGAAAATGAAAAAGTTTTTATTCAAAATAGAATTACTTAAAGAAATAAATTTTTGAACGTCAACAATTAAATCTACCACTGCACCGGTTCAACCCTAGCCCTGTCCTGAGAAGAACCGGCGAAGTTGTGGTTCGGTATTGATGGGAATCGCTATTGCATTGAAGTTTAGGATTATATTAAAGACCCACTACCCACTGGGCTTTATAATGTAATTGATAGTTCATTTGAACTTGTCATATAAATTACAATAATTTAATATGGCATATTGCAGCTTAATTATAACATTTCGCCAAGAGATGGCGCTAGCACATTAGTTACATCGCGCTATCGGAGTGACGAGGTGTTTTGGTAAGACGGTGCCTTACAATAATCGGTTAGGTTTAAATAATTAATATACAATATTTTATTTTTTACTAAGTCACATGTTCTGTGTGACTTTATTAATGAGCATCCTCTAGGGCGGCACGGGCGTTATCGGTAGTTGACTGTTGTACTTTTTACCTGCAGCTTCGCTTGCGTCCATTAATTTATGGAGGCGTGCGAAGCGAAGTTCTAATTCGTTTCTAATAAGTAACACTAGGAATATGTGTCGGGAATGGCGGTATCCCCAATATGTGCTTATATAATGTTTGATGATGATCGGTTTTGGCTTGAAAGCATTCACACACGTTCACATTTATAATATCAGTAGGATTATAAATGAAATATTTTACATCCTCAGTTCCTTTAACACTCATGACGTCAGGACATCCATAACGCCTCACCTCTGGCCACCCGTGACCGTGGTTGCTGTATTTTCCGAAACGAAGTGTTTGTACTCAAATAAACCACAAACGTCTATGTTTAATAGTCACGAATACAGGTGTACCTGTAGCCAGTACGCCAGTAAACCTATTTAGGCTAGCGTTATAATGGAATATACATTAGGTTGACAAAAGCGAGAGGCATTCACAGAGATTACATTTCAGGCTACACAACTATATGCAGATCAATCGGAGCAATAGTTTAGCTGTAGGAATCTTTTACTACATGGCTACATGAATGCTTGCAGCGTGGCACTACCTCTTACTAGATGTATGATGGAGGGGTGATGATGATGGGAGGAGAGGTTAGCTACGAGCCTCTGACTCAGCAGACAGCGGCGTGGATTGAGACAGTCGAATAAACGCAAAAGTTTCTCTGGCTACTCACTAGCATAAAATTATATACTGATCCTAACCTATTGACCTATTATTGACCTTGACCTATTATTAACGTCCCTTTCTTTTCCATATTAATAATAAAATCTCCCTCACACTAGATAATGTGCGAGCGAGACGCAATGTTTTAACTGGGAAACGAGTGAGACAGTAATAATAGGACCTCGTCGAAATTCCTTCTCCTCCGCGCACGGGCTTTAGCAAAATTTCATTCGTTCAAGATATCGCATGTGTCGAAACCCCTGTAGCATCAGTAGTGAACGCGGAAGTTGCGCTGGCGGCCCTACTACTATCGGGCAAATGACGTGATTTTGGCTCGACTACACTCACCGTGCATATAAAATGAGATTGCGAGAGCACTCGCCGACACCTCCCCACTTGCACTGCACCACCCGAATGACGGTCTATATTTAAACTTGGCAGATGTCACCACATCACACGCTTTATTGCCAAAATGTCAAAAAATTGAACGCATCAGTTTTATCATTCTCGGCTACCTTTAACGGCCGATTTCAATTTCGATTTGGACTTGGTGTTTGGAACTTGTGACAAAAAATGTTCAGAATCATCGACGGATAAAACTCTAAATACCTACTCACAAAATATATAGCGATTGATACATTTTATTTTGACCTAATTTTTTGCAGTAAAACTTCTATACGCGCGTTTGTACCCCAAAGCAAGCAAGCTGGCGAGAGCGTTACAAAAATCACACATCGGGCGAGGCCAATGGAAGTTATCATTCAAATTCAATATTCAAATTCGATTTAATTTTTTTTGGATTTAAAATATAAATATCATATGACATGTTATGTCATTGTAATTACGGTATAAAATCAATAATTAAGTTTATTCAGTTGTGTGGTCTAAACACACACTTTTTTTAATTTTAAAAGGAGGATTTACTTAAGTTGACATTTATTAATGTACTAGCTGCTCCCCGCAGTTTCACCCGCATAACTTTCGACCGCGTGGAAATATCGTGATAATTTGTAGCCTATATGTTGACCCGACTCGTTAGTAATATTCCTGGAAAATTTAAAGTAAATCCATACGTACTGCATGCATTTTTGGCTTTGAGGCCAATAGACGGTTGTTAGTAAATAGATGTTATACAGGTGCGTTGCCCTCGGTCCTCCTTCTCCCTCCGCGGGCCACCAGCTACTCATAAGCCGCACGAAACGCGACAGCGCAGCTGTCACTTTACGGTGGTCTCTTGTAAGTGATAATATAAAAGTATATAATGGTCTATTATAATAAACAAAACAGGAGCGTGTATTGCCAGGTGGGTGATACACTTTTGTTATTGTAATAACGCCAGCTGTAGTTTCCCCGATGCGAATCTCATTTGTAATCTAGATCATTTTTTACTCGACTGCGATCAGGAGGTTATGTTTTTAGAGAGTAGGTATGTGTTCGATGTACCTTTTCTTCATTTTTTGACGTAGGGGAATTGCGTATGATCCCTAGGAGCCCGGGTCGTCCCTAGACCTAGTTCGGGCTCGACATAACTGAGGATACCGCAGTTGAGCTGCTCTTAGTCTGGCCCCGCAAGCCTGACCGTTATGGGTAGCCCTGTCCGGCATCGACTTGGGGATCACAGAGGCATGCAAGCCCCCGCACCACGACAAGGTGGCAGCTTGCGACAGTGGCATGTGTCAAGTAGATCCTTTACTGAGTAAGCAAGGACGTTAAAAAAAAGGCGGACGGAGTCTCTTCATACAATAACTAAAACCCCAGAGTAAGCTGACTTTGTACTATAGTATGCCGGAGACGTTGTCATGTTTGACAATTTTAAGAAAATACACGTGATTCGAGATGCCGTCGTATGTAATAAAAAGCTGTGGAAACAATAGTGTTTCACATAAAAAAAGCCAGGGGATCACTTTTCATAGGTAAGCAAGGAATATATCCAGCTTATTTCCGCAATTTTATTGTTTTCGTAAATGTTTTCCAAACAATTAATGTTGTCAGACAATTAACATTTTCATTTACCCTGAATTGGGCTAAATATTTTTTTACTATTATTGTTATGTTTTCGTTTTGTTTTTCTTGTTTAATTTTTGTTCTTATATCTTGTGTATGGTAGTGTTAGTCTCACAAATATAGCAATTTTTATTTATTTTATTTTTTATTTTATATATCTCGACCAAGCGATAAAAAACTACTTTGTTTGAATTTCGCGCTACCGTTGTATTAAACCATTAAACCACGTTAAATACCTGTCTATAACCGTTCTGGATGGTAAATAACAGGAAATAAAAAAATGTAAGTCAATAGAACTTCAAAAATATGTATTCAAATTATTTAAAAAGATGGGTAATTTTTTTTATGTCTAGTAACCCTTTACACGCGCTGACATAAATACATTGTCACAATTTTAATGCTTCAATATTTTCTAGGCAACATTCCGTCCGCCTTTTTTTTAACGTCCTTGTGAGTAAGAATATAGATTCTTGAACTTCAAGCTCATGACCCGTGTCGGCCACTTTTTAGCTGCCGCGCGCGAGCTGCTCCCCTTCGTTAAAAGTGGGGAGCTGAGGACACCCGCTGTCCTCGGCCACGATAATAATAGCATAACCTATTAATCGCAACAAGTCCGGTTTGCCTTCTCCCATTAGTCTGGGAAAGAAGGGGGGGTCTGTCCCCCTATCGACCACAATTTACAGGGGCTCGAGTTAACGCTCGCCTCTCATATCGATGAAGCTGCCCTAGGCATTTTGCCTGCTTTAGCGTAGAATCTATCTAAAAAAAAAAAAAAAAATTCTTGATAACACCAAACCAATGTTAAAATTACAGAAAATGTTGGATTCTGTAAGGATATTGTAGTGGCTATAATGAGTAAATAGATACATGTTCATATGTAATATGGTATATTGTACGTAGAATATATTATTGTTTATATTCTGTGTGTCTTGCTGAACGAACACGCAGAATGAGACCAACGAGAGGCATTGAAAGATGAGTGAGTCAAATGATGGTCTATACGGATCAGTCAGTGGCAGAGCAGAGGTACAGATGAGATTCTGGACGTATGGGGTCAGTAAGCTAATATTAGTTGATGTACCAATTTATCTTAGATATGTTTATCGATACATATCGATATATTTTAAAGTTAGTTACTCAGTAACTATTGTTGAAATAATTAAATTCCACCATCTTGTTTTAGTTTCTAGTAATTATTTATTCACAGTAATGTCACATAGTAAAGAGACGTATACTTATGTGCTAATGTTATGACTATAGTTTATACATTAAGCTTACAACTGAGCACTGAGAACTGAGAATTAGTAAAGCATCCGCCATTATATCGCTGCTTTGGGATAATATTGCTTAAAGAATACTGTTGTAACTCTAAATAATGAATTATTAGTAAAGCAGTTTGAATTATTTTTTTTTGAAAGCGTGAAGTATAATATTTTTTTATCTATTGTGTGGACATCCATTGGACATCAGTTTATAGCAGTATACACACAAATTATAGTAGGTACTTAAAACTTAAAAAAAAACTTCAAACTGCGGTATTAAAAATTCACTCATTTCAAGTTGCAACAGTATTCTTCTAAAGCAGCGATATACAGAAAAAAATGATACAAATAATACTGAAGGTTTTGGGTAAAGAAGGCTGTATTGTCGATACAAATGTACCTACACAGAAACCGACAACTATACTCCGCATATCTGTTGGAGTATGATTGTGTAGTATAAGTTATTAAAATACTGCACATCACAGTATCCATCGGTTTAAAGCAAATAGAAACTGGTCAGAGCAAAACAAAAGTTAAAATGTTTCGCGGTTTAAATAAACTATTTGTTGATAGATTCAGGTGTACAATACACATGTCGCTCTCGTTTTGATGAAAAATAACATGTTTTTGAATTGCGCAAACAAAATTCCAATCTGTTTGTGGAGTCCATTTTATAAAACACAAATATTTATTTAGAACAATGGTTCCCAACCAGTCCGTAAAAGCCAAAATATGGACCGCGAATGATTTTAAATTTAGCGGGCGGTAGAGTGAGAATTTTATTTATAGATACTTTGTGGTCCCTGATATCGAGAATAGAATAAAAGTGGTCCCTGGCCAAAGAAAGGGTTGAGAACCCCTGCTTTAGGACAACACAAACATGTTACATTTAGTTTGCAATATCCACTGCTAGCTCTCGCGTTGAAGCTCTTCAATAAATATCAATGAACACGACATTCAAATAGAATTTGCAATAGATTTCCAATATCTGGGACATTTTTTAACCCTTTTAAAAAAAGATTTTTTTCCTGTCATTTCTAATACATCTATCTATCTATCATGATAATCGGTTGAGTAGTTTTGGCGTGAAAGCGTAACAAACTCACATTCACACTTATAATATTAGTAGGAAGCAGGATAAATAAATTGTCAAACTGGTGCGAAGAGGATGGATATATAACGACGTGAAATACAATAAGGACTGACCCTGTGTCGGGCCAAAGAAGGGGGAGCGGGGATAAACTAGAGGGCAACTTAATAATTTTTTTTTTAATAGTATAAGGGAGCAAACGAGCAGTCGAAGCCATCCTCGTGACTACCGACGCCCATAGACATTCGCATAGTTTATAGTTTATACACGGATGCGTTGCTCTCCTTCCTCCTCCTCCGTCCATGGGCCACCGGCTACTTACACACCGCACGAAACGCGACAGCAAAGCTGTCACTTCACGCCGGTCTCGTGTAAGCGAGAGGTACCTCCCCGGTCGTGCCGGCCCAATTCGGCTGCATGCAAGCATGCAGTGTGGCACTACCTCTTACTAAATTTATAGGGAGTCCGAATTACACGTTGGAGAAGAGATCTGAAGAACTAAATCCTGTGCATTTTCGATTCCCTAAGTATACAAGAGGTAGGAACCTGTGTTGTGGTGGGTAAGTGGTGTGATTAAGAAGTAATGAAAAGCAACAGCATTAACGCTGGCTTCACGCTACTGTTGTAGTAGTTTTTTTTATAGTTTATGGGGGCAAAAGAGCAGTCAAGCCATTTTCATGACTATAGACTGCATAGAGGATTTAAAGCAGATGCGTTGCCCATCTTCCTCCTCCCACTTCCATGGGCCGTCGTCTTACTACTACTGTACTGTACTGTATGTAGTATGTACACACTGTACCAGACGCGACAGCACTACCTGTTACTACGCCAGAATCGTGTAAGCGAGAGCTGTTTATTTTTTTAAGTTTTTTGAATACATTTTTTAAATGGGCAAGAAGTAACCAGCATCTGTCATCTATATACACTATTAGTAATAGGTAGAAGGTAGTGCCAAACTGCATGCATGCATGTCGGGGAGGAGCCTCTAGCTTACACGATGCTGTCGCGTTTTGTGCGGTGTTTAAGTAGCCGGTGGCTCATGGAGGGGGAGGAGAAAGGAGGGAAACGCATCTGCAGGTATACGGATGTCTCTGGGCATCGGTAGCCATGAAATTGGCTCCGACTGCTCGTTTCCCCTCTTAATGTCCTCTCCCCTGTGCGCGACGGGTTACAGTCCTTACCTATCGTATTGAATTCTTTGATTCCTTAGCTATCTAGTGGTATAAATGAATATTGGGTGGGCATGATAGATATATAACAACACCAAACTGTATCGCCCGATTTTGTTATCCTTCGTTTTTGGATTGCGTCCCTATAGAAGTAATTTTAAAGACGTTATTCAGGTCAAAAAAATATCCAACTCTTGCAAAGAGAAGTAGCACAGTTTGTGACAGACCTTATTTGGCAGATGATGCCTGTTACTGTTCACTTCGTATTATCCTTTGGGTGTCTGTCTGTGTGTATCGATCAATCATTGATTTGCTATAAAACCGTCATAAGTCAATATAATAAAAAAAGGCTCACTGTGCGGGAAGCTGCGGTTGAACGGGGACAACAGCTGTGGGCGACGTCTCAGGCGAAGGAAGCTCGCTCCACACCCAGGACTCGCCACTGAAACATACAACCTCATTTAGACTCTTTAGGTTTCTTAAAATTTTTTGCCGTCCAGAATTTAAGAGCTCCGCGGAACCCTGTCAAACATATTTTAGGAAAAGAAAAACAAGCCTTATTTGTGTAATACGTGTTATATTAAAAATCACTGTTTGTGCACAAGAATGTTAAGGTTTAACCAAGCTACCGCGGACTGACTTATACGTAACTGACCACCAAGGGAACCATGGACCACACTTTACGAAAACCCAGGAAAAAATGGAACAAAAGAAATCGTATTATATTATCATCCTCCTTATCAGAGGGAGACGTCCACTGCTGGACTTAGGCCTCTACCATACAGGGCCATCACAGCCACGAGCCACTTGCATCAACAGCTCCCTACCCCCTCAACCAAGTCGCCGGTCCACCGGTTCGAAGGCCGCCCACTCAGTCTTCCGGAGCGAGGCCGCCAAAGACAAAGATCAATGGCGAACTCCCATACAAACTATATCGGGCCATATTTTGTAGCGTCTTCTCATAAAAAAAATATTAAAATATAGAGTTTTTATTCCTGATTAAACTCCTATACCAAAGTTAGTAAGGCATTGTATAATCGATGCAACTACACTAAACATAATAAAAATAAGTTTATTCTTAATATCCGTAATACTACCTTTTTTATAACAATTATGATAAGTTATTTATTTTCTGAGCCATTAATTATTCAAAATGATAAACTTCAAGACATATCGGACAACTGCAGCTAGCCTAGTCACCACAGGACATACTATAGTGCTTATATAACGTGCAGCCACATGAAGCGCACTCTCTGTTCCCCCATTGTCCTATTCCGGTGGGAGTGGGACAGTAATCCGACATCACCGAGAGAAAGCGGGCGCGTGACCGGCTGCTCATCCGTCCCTCTAGAGACTCGGGGGTGGAACATCGCAAACTTACCAACTATATGTTAGAAATACAAAAAAATCAATGGTTATCGGTTCTATCTTGGAACTAAGTAGGTACCTACCGCAAAGACTTGTGTCACGGGTAGGTACTAGACAACGGAAATATATTGATTATTCTTTATAAATTTAAGAAATATTATATACCTTCTTAAGATTTTTATTAAGAAAAATACATATGATACATTCATGACTTAGGCGGGATTCGAACCCGCGACCCCTGATGCAACATGTTCCGCTTATCCGATCTTTGTACCACCGCGCCAGCAGGTCGTCGATTATTAATGATCAAATATTAAACCGCACATAATAAAAGCTCGAACTTAATTTAACTGACATTTTCAGTGATGTTTTTGATGAGATTCATATTGAAAATGGCAGTTTCATTTTAGATTTTCAATGCATAATTACATGTCCATTATCCATGTTGATAACCGAATTTCGATAAGCCTTGTAATATCTAAAATGTAAAATGAGACGAGCTGACGTCCGTGTTAACGAGCCAGTCTAGTCCAGGTGCAGTCAACCTTTGGTGCGCGATATTTGTAATACCGCGAGATAATTTAGTAATAAATAGAAATTACTTTCTTTCTTTTTGTGTATATTTCTCATCCTGGCTTGTGGCTCTAAAACGAGACCAATATTTCACATAATTACTACTTTGTCTAACAGCCGTTAAGCGATTAAATTTGTATGAAAATTTTGGTACAATTCGACTTTTTGTTAAACGTCTTTACTGAGAAAATAAGTTTCTTGAGTAGTTAAAGGGCTAGCGAACCTTTTTAAATGAAAATTTAAATATTATATTATGATACTATTGTGTCATCTGGGAGTCCACAACTGGACCCTGACCTCCTACATAGAGCGCCATAGATCACATACAAAATAAGTACATAGTATACAATAGTTGAACGAAAATAATTTACATTTTTTTCTCCTCTTTAGTTTTCTGAACGTGTAGATGTGAAATTATAGTAATAAGAATGCACTTACAGCTAAAGGAATGAATTTGAAAATTAGTAAATGGGATATTATTCGAGTTTTCAAAACCACTCCAGAATGTTTATCAGTGATCAAGGAGGAGGAGATATAAATTTTTTTGTTTTTCATTCTGATAAGTAATTATCTCAAATTTTCAAATTAAAGATTTATAATAATTTATAAAACCCGCGAAAACGCTTCTTTAAGCCAAATAGCGTCTTGGGACGTATTAGCTTTGTAGCGTTCCGCAAATCACTGCCAGTACTATTTAGAACTCTTTTGTTGTTGTTGCCAGTTCCATAAGTTGAGCTAGAAATTTGACTAGTGACTAGTACGTATAGTATGAATGAATTAAAGAATGAAATATACTTTATTGTGCATATTACGGAGTACAGAAAAAAAAGTTACATTTTAAAGTAATTAACTAGTGCTGTCAGTAGATTTCGGAATGCAGCCTCAATGATTTGTTAGCGTGTTACATCATCGTCAATTTCACTTCGTTTCGAGTCAAGTGACCCATGAATAAAAATACGCATTAAAAAAAATATTTTAAAATAAAGTTTTTAAAAACAATTTACAAATTACTTCACTACATATTGACTAATATAATTATACGACTGAAAAAACCATTACTACTTACTACTTAGGTACTTATATGTGTAGTTTACAAAATGTTAGTTTGCCTTTCCTTTCTTTCATTGGTACGGAAACCTCATTATGCAAGTCCTTGCACTGGGCCAGTTTTTCTATAGTATGAGGGGGCAAAAGATCAGGCGTAGGCGTTGTCATGACTACCGATGCCCATAGACATACGCACAGCGGTTATACAGATGCGTTGCCCTCCTACCTCCTCCGACACCAGCTACTTACACACCACACGAGGCGATACCGTGTAAGCGAGAGGTACCTCCCCGGTCGTGCCGGCCGATTAGGCTGCATGCATGCAGCGTGGCGCTACTTACAGAATTCTCTTTATTTTTCGTAAGCTATTGCAACCGAAGTGCAAACAATTGCCTTTTGCATAAGCGAATACCGGACGTCCGGTACGTGGCTAATTAGTCACGTCGCTCAGGCAGAGCTCCGCCCAATACAGCGATTGGTATCGTCCCTACCGCGGTATTCAGCCCCTCACTAACTATGATCTAAATTCTAAAGCTTAATTGAGTCAGAACACACCTTTGTGTTCCAGCTATTCTGAATTATCTCTAGGAATTAATTTAATTCGAAGTATTTTCAACTGAAGCTCATGTTCCTAGAAATCTACTCGTATGAAATGACTCGTATTAAGTAAAGGTCAAATTTAATCAGGATTTTTTATGTTTAGTGTATAAAATGGTGAGAGTCATCTCGAAACGATCATGGAGGTACCTCCATCTCGCTGCCGCAAAGCGACAGCTTTCCTGTCGCGTTTTGTGCACATTGGGACTTCTGTGGGATTACAAGTACAAACGTGTTGATAAACAGATAAATGTTTTACAAAATATTGTTTGTATTACTGTATTGGGTTAATAAATTTCTTAAAAAAATTGTATATAGTTATACTCTTATATACTCCGGCCATATTTAGACGTCTTGACATTTCATCTTGTCATCAAAGTAAAGTCTGAAACTTGCTCTATAAAAATATGATGGAGAGTAACATGTGAACAAATTTATATCACGTTTATATAAGTCCTCCGACGGATGTTGAAGAAAATTCACGACTTTTATGGGCGCAAAAAAATTCAGGGTTTGACAACCCCCAAACAAAATTAACAGAAAGGCATGAACCATTTACAGTCATCAATTGCAAATATATCTGTTTGCATTTACCGTACGCCGAGGTAAATTGAGATTGATCGTCGAGTTGCCCAATGACACTTCACAAACACTCGGATCGGTGCGCGGCGGCGGGGATACCCGCAAAAAGCGCCGCGACGCCGCGATATCCACACTCGCGCTTCGCGGCCTTCGAAAGCTTTTGCAGAGCAAGTAAAGTGCACATTACACATATAGCTTTGTTACACAGAGAGCTTTAAAGCTCAACTAACGCCTTTGAAGCTGTCAACTAAGCAACTCTAAAACTAAATTAAGTGAACGTTCTATTTAAAAAAAATAACGTTTACAGATTTTTTTATTCATTTAAACTGTAAAAAATCCCCAGTCTTAAACTATTTTTATTCTGAATTAATGAAATATTACAAATTCCATTTTCATGTTTAGTTTTCATACACATCTTACAGTCTTTAAGGGATTAATAAAGGATGTGGTGACAAACCACATGAAACAGCAGAGTCATCGTGTGAGCGAGAGGTACCTCCTCGATCTTACCATAACCCAATCGGCTGACATATCCTTTTGAATAATAAATATTAGGGACATTTTTATTATTGCATTTTTGATCCGAAACACTTATTTAATTTAGGAAATGGGCATATGCACGAACTTTCTCACATCCTCTTTTATATAAATGTAAAATCGTTGTCTCACATAATAAGCAGTAGTTTGTAAATACCACACACTGAGCACTTTCTTGTTTGGAAGGAGAGAGAAGAGATATTTTAATACACGTTAGTACAAATACGTAACTCTGTTTAATTTTAAAAAATAATTATATTTTATTAGCCACAGTGAGGTCAATTTTGGCCACTGTAGAGAACCATACGGACATGTTATAGTTCACAATAATTAGCGCTGACACAAACTGACTCTTTGTTCTCTGACCCCCTTATTAATAAACATAGAATAACTCTATCCAAGGAATAACCAAGTAATAAACTGACATCTGTCAAATTCCATAATAAAAACACATAAAAAGTATGGTATTTGACAGATGTCAGTTTATTACTAGGTTATTACTTGAATAAAGTTATTCTGTTTATTAATATGGGGGTATATGTCTAATTCCGATGGGACGGCGGAGACGACCGGAGAGTTATAAAGGTACAATATCGAAGGTTTTAACTTTTAAATGCGGGAAAAGTCTAAAGTTAGGGTTGTCACACCGCCTCACTGTCGACTGTCATTAGAGATTGAAAAATATTTTAAGACTTTTATGTGGTCCAACTGAATTTGATATCGGGACGTCAAGTTCCAGACTCAAACCTCGAGACAGCTTGTACTCCGCGCCCATTTCGATGAAATTAATAGTTTATATTGAGATGATTTTGATCCACCATGACGCATAACTAGTAATAAAATATAGCCTAAAATAAACATCTGTATTATAATCTTCCTTTAAACAAATAATTTTAACACTCGTGTTAATCCGTGTTTCCGAATATTACTCCCTACAAACATACGTAGTGAGGGAATGTGTCTCTTTACAATTTACAACCGCAAAAATGTATTTTGTCTATTCTCATTTCAGATTGCCAATTAGCAACCGTCAAATACATTTGGCAACGTAATTATATTTTCCGTACCTAGTCTGTTTTCGACCTCTGACGCTGATTTTTCACCTGCAGGCTCCTCAAATTCTAATTAACTTTATATTTTGGTTAACTCTTGTTCGAGATTTTCCTGACCCGCCGCTTGCTTAAATATGGTAGTGTAAGAGCGCGATATTATAAAGTGTTCCTCTTTCGCTTTACATAAAATAAAACTTATGAAGGCCTTAATGTGGAAAATTTTCTAAATACAGCTGGGGATATTTTCTGTTTGTATGTTTATTTATTTATTTGATTGTGATGTATTTGAAATTAGCTGAATAGATTGTAATGCTTTTCAAATCTGTCGAGAAAATCTCAAACCATTTGTTGGTTTTGAACACGGCTTGAAAAGTGAAGGGTGCTTTAGGGATAGATTTTATGCGGGTGGCAGCATGGGGTACAGTTAGTATACCTACAACGTCATCACTTATCACATTAGATAATCATGATGCCCTCTCAACAAAACAATTTGGATATGAAAATGATGAAATTACATTTTCTATATATATTTTTTCTATGTATACTTGCATGTATGGCATCAAATGCTTTGTATATCGAATATCTACCTATACTTAAACTCAAAGCTGTGAGCAGGAATTAGGAAAGGATAGCCTGCAAGGGTGGACTGCAATAGACTGATGATGATGATGATGATGAATAAACATGAAAAACATCTCCTGGGCGTTATTATTGTTTAGACAATAGATACAAAATATACATTTTACTACAAAGTAATAATAATTCGTGTATTAACACAAGTTTCCAAAATTATTTAGTTTATCAAAACATGCTTTGCAGTTCTAGGCATGAATATATGCATGCATGTAACATACGTGCAATTTTATGTACATTAGATGACCACCAAAAGGTTTACCCACATAATCAAATCAAATCAAATCAAAAAGTTTTTATTCAAAATAGAATTACAGGAATTACTTTTTGAACGTCAACAATAAAATCTACCACCGGTTCAACCCTAGCCCTGTCCTGAGAATAATGAAGCAAAATGAGGAACACCTGATCGTCATGGGCTCATGGACTCGTATATTATATATGTATATTTATGTATCGCATAGTTCTTGTTTTCGCCTTTCTTAACTGCGCCGTCATCTTCAGGTTTTCTCCCGTAGTTAGACTATGCGATGTCTAGCATGTTTCTTTGTTACATACTAACTGCCCTACAGGTATACATGGCGGAACAGAAAATGAGGTATCCTACAGGCTACAGCTGATTAATGTTATATGTAATAAGTGCATAGATGATATTATTATTATTACCTCTGCATAATTATTATAAAAAACAAGCCAAGTGCGAGTCGGACTCGAACCCTGAGGGTTTCGTACCAACGAAAGGTACGTATGTCTGCGACATTTTTTACCCGCAGATAAAATAACATGGTTTCTCATAGCATTTGTATGAACGATAAAGTTGTATTTCGTTTTTTGAAAATCTATTATTTTTCAAAAACTAATATTGATATCTCGCTCTTTCGTTGTAAGATTCCACTGAGATCTACAGCATATTATATATTTTTAGATTTCTCAGTCTCTTATTTTAAAAGTTAGGGAGTGTCCCCCCCACACTCATTTTTCTATTTT
Organism: Calycopis cecrops; assembly: GCA_001625245.1. Lineage (NCBI taxonomy): Eukaryota > Metazoa > Arthropoda > Insecta > Lepidoptera > Lycaenidae > Calycopis > Calycopis cecrops. Next base: position 231,862 of record LUGF01006994.1, on the reverse strand, counting down.
GGAGGCGTCCATCTTTCAAATTATTTACTTTGACGAAAAATGGTTTTGGTAACTTTAATGTCATTTTTGAAGACCTAAGACATAGATACCTCACATACGAGTTGGATGAAAAAAATATTTTTGAATCAGTTCTATGTATGGAGAGCACACACTTTTGTGTTTAATTTTTTAATTAATTTATTTTTATTTAAAATTCGAATATCGATTCACAGAATACATCAACCAACAAAGTTTTAACTACGAAGGCCCAAAAGTTGCGGAAATAATGGCTGTGACATAGGGACGGACGGACAGACAGATATGACGAATCTATGAGGTTTCCGTTTTTTGCCATTTGGCTACGGAACCCTAAAAAATGTTTATCTGAATATGACAAATAAAAATGGAACAAATGTCTCAAGATACGTCACGAGATATCCACTTATATCTCTATTTCACTAGGATGGCAATATGTCGAGAAATGTCCCGAGACAGCCTAGAGACAAGTAAATGGATGTGCTCTAGTGAATACGAACCTTTACGAACAACGCACGGTCTGAGTGACTGCAGCAGACGTGAAACTTACTCGCGACTCCCGGCGTTGTTCGCGTGAGTTTCATGAAAAGTTTTCTATTAATATATACCTATTTTGCCACTTATATGACTAGTCTATATTATCTATATTGTTGTGGGTACAACGATATACGGAAATTTCAATGACACAATTACATCTCAAATCAATGAATAGTTTTGGAGATTAGCCACATTGGACGTCATCTATTCGGTCTGAGAGAATTTCACTAAATACTCTGGGCTTATATATGTCGCAGTCGGATTGTATAATCCGCCGTATTGCATTACGGGTAGCCATTTAGAAAAACAGGGCCGTTTTGTAATGCGGCGGGTCAACGATTAGCCGGATTGTCGTTGAGAAACGTTCTACAATATGGCGGCTCACGTTTAGCCTCATTGTGCCAATCCACTGGACTCGCTCGCTTCACTCGCTCGTTGTGTATAAACATAGTCTAACATAACCTAACCCATCCAAGTATGATTCTACATATATATTTAACAAGTTTTCTTTGTTTAAATCAATGTTTTTATCGCATTCTAGTGAGACATTTTTCTTTATTTGACGCCATTGTTGTTGTGAGCGCCGCGAGTGTTAAAATTGGGAACTATATTCTGTCAAAGAGGCGAAAAATGACATGGACTATTACATTACGGCTAGCCATATTGAATCACGTTTAGCGGCGAACACTTTCTAGCGGAGTTTGACCTAGCCGTATTCGATCCGGCTAAGCGTTGACCCGCCGCATTACAAAACGGCCCTGTTTTTCTAAATGGCTAGCCGTAATGTAATACGGCGGTTTATACAATCCGACTGCAACGTATACATACATATAAGCAATGCTAATTATAGCTAAATACAATCATAGGTAGTTTTTTATTTTGAAAGGTAAGATGCGAAAGTATAGAAACGGAACCAGCTACCTATCACGCATCTAAAACTGCCCCAAACAATATGCCTGTGCTCGTGTGCTACATTACACCATGATATAAGGTAGGGACATACTGCATGCTTGAATGTAGCCGAATTGTGTCGGCACGACCGGGGAGGTACCTCTCGCTTGCACGAGACCGGCGTAAAGAGACAGCTGCGCTGTCGAGTTTAGCGCTGTGTGTAAGTGGCCCCTTGTAGAACGGGGAGTAGGAAGGGCAACGCATATGTATAATAGCTATGCGGACGTCTGTGGGCGTCGGTAGTCGTGAAAATGGCTCCCATCTCTTGTTTGCCCACCTATACAATAAAAAAAATCCTGAACGTGTTTTCATGTTGATGTGACGGTCAGCACTTCCATGGTACGTAAACTGTCAAGCAAACAGTGTGGAAGGTGGCGCGAGCGTACCAATAATTAAGTGCTTGTACTTATAATTGTTAACTGAAATATGATGATTAGGTTTAGATGATTCATGTTCCTTAAAAAAGGCGGCAAACGAGCAATCTGACCCATTTTCATAACTACCGACGCCCATAGACATCCGCAACGAGGTTATTCCGATGCGTTGTTCTCCTTCCCATACACAGCACAAAACGCGACACCCATACACGCCGGTATTGTGCATGTATTTTTTAATAAGTTTAAAATGTTTAGTTGTTATTCATTGAAGTAGTCTAACTATTTTTTTTTTTATGTTATAGGTGGGCAAACGAGCAGCCGGAGCCATTTTCATGACTACCGACGCCCACAAACATCCGCATAGAGGCTATACAGATGCGCTGCCCTCCTTTCTCCTCCCACCTCCATGGGCCACCGGCTACTTACACACCGCACGAAACGCGACAGCACAGCTGTCACTTTACGCCAGTCTCGTGTAAGCGAGAGGTACCTCCCCGGTCGTGCCGGCCCAATTCGACTGCATGCAAGCATGCAGTATGGCACTACCTCTTACGACTATATATAAACTAAAACATCTTTAAATCTAGCCTTCAACATTGTATTAAGTAGATGCCTCGGTGTGTTACATATTAAACAGAACTAAAATGTTGCACGAGCTGTAAAGCTGCGCTTTTGCCGCTTCACGATATAATATCCCCAATATTGATCTGCCGTTCGTGTGAGGCTCAAATAGCACACGTTACACATACTGATGCAATTACTTGTCCATTAGTTTATTGCATCAAGGGCTTGCGGCCTCCGTCGGTCTTGTGTCACGGCGCTGAGCTGAAATGACGTTAAGCTATTAGCAAGCAACCTTTTTAAGGCATTACCAGGCAATATCCATTTAAACTTGATTACGGAGGTTCCTGGAAACCTGGCCGGACGCTAGCGAAGTCAAAGGGAATTCTCCCTTTATACAACAGAGATGAAGCGTTTGATAGTTTATATTATACTATCTATTTTGTGTCGCTTTTGTCCAAAAACTGAAAAAAATGGCAAGGAATTGTTGCTGTCTTCCACGAATAAACATGATTATTCTCATGAAGTTACACGTTTTATTACCGCGATTCTCTCACAATGCACTGGTTTCGAAATTTTACTGTCAACATAAAAAACTTCGTTTTAACTGTTTGTGATCGCCCTCCTCCAAAACGTCTAAATTATCACGAAAATTTGCTTATATTTGTTTGGTATAAGAATAGACTGTAAAATTTATCAAGATATTTACAAGATATTTCCAAGATATTCCCGATAAATACACGTGTGAAACGGGGTGCAGCTGGGCATAAGAACCCAGTATATTGCGAAAATATAATTACGTAGATACTGTTCAAATAGCAACAAAGTAGGGTGGCTATTCGGACTATTATTCGCTCTGCACCCTTGTTCACTAGCTTCGTACGGTATCTACACAACATTGTACTTAAATAATTCGAGTGGCTTGTTCTGTTATTACTCAGTTTAATCTAATGTTTGAAGTTCCTCCTGCATTGTTGCGAAAACAATGACTTTATGAATAACAGGCGCTCGGTGTAGCTTTTCTAATACGGGAAACCTGGTATTTTGTGCTAGAGGCATGCTCCGTCTAATGGTATGCCATGTTTTCTGGTTTTGACTTTGTGTTGTCCGTATGTTGGATATTATTTAAATTTACATTTAGCGTGTTACTGAATTAGTCGCATTAGACAACGTAACGTTACACAGTGCACACCCACTCAAAATTTACCGGGGTCAGATATATAAACTAGCTGCGCCCACGCGGTTTCACCCGCGTAAATTTCGATCCCGTGGAAAATAGAAAATCATTCCATAGCATCCCATAGGAACATTTTTTCGGAATAAAAACTATCCTGTGTTAATCCAAGTTACCCTCTATGTGTGTGCCAAATTTCATGAAAATCGGTTCAGCAGATTTTGAGTGAAGGGGTAACAAACAAACAAACATACAAACATTTATAATATTAATAAATAAATAATAAAGTCTTTAGACTTAGTCTTCTTAGTCTTTAGACCACACGACTGGAGTGAAACTTAATTATTAATTTAATACACATATTCATAACCGTAGTTACAATGACATAACATGTCATATGATGAGGAATGGTTGGTTGGCATTTGTTCAAGTCGTGGAAGTTTTGTTTAGGAAATAAACGATCCCCTTAATATGAAGGCCTTGTACTAAATAAATTCTTAAATGATTATAAGACGGAGGTTACACTGTCAGTCTAGCGTAAGTTTTAATCTGTGGTTGATTTTAGAATGACGGAAAATGATAGTATATACGACTATCGGTCATATCCATCAGAAGGTTATTGGTTTTATAAGGATTGACGATTATTTAAATATTTTCTGTCAGTCTGGTGGGTCTGACGCTCACAGACTGAACTGACAGACTGTCTGATCATGTAGTCTCCGTCTAAAGAATTTAGTTAGAATAGCATTTTCTGAAATCCCACTTTGATTTTTTAAAGGAAATTTAGGTGCGGTAAGTGACGAGCACGACTGCCGACGATCACAATGTTATACTTGGTAGAACAGGTGTCAAAAGAGTTGTGTATGGAAAATGCGAGGGCCGTATACTGAAGAAGAGAGAACGAAGAAAAGCTATTTGGATTTTGTCGGGGGTTGTTTTAGTGTCCTTTTTTATTTTATTACTAACACTAACACACTTATCACGATCATCATTATCATCAGCCTTTATCGACCCATTGATGTCCAAGGATATTGTTGTCCATGGTATAGATGCTCCAGGTGTCATGTTCCGAAATCGTTGCCTGAAATTTCCTTTTAAACATGAACATTGCGAACACAGATTGCGAAGTTGCCATGGTTCGTGTTATTAATCATGGGAATTTGCTTGTACCAGAGTTTCCCAATCTGCGAGACGTAGCGGCTTAGGAATCAATTAGAGGTCGCGAGGCTTACACTGGAAACAAAAGACCGGCCAAGTGCGAGTCGGACGCTCACCAACAACGGCGAACGAACATAAGTTTAATTTAATTGCGTTATAATTTGACAATTCATATTAGAGGGCGACTTATGTATGACATGAGCTACACATAAATTTATTAACATTTTTCAGTATTTGTTGTGATAGAGGGATTCTATTGCCGCTTTATCATCAAAATACATCATCTGTGGAAATTTCAATTATTTAGCTATCCCGGTACACGACATCCTGGTTATATAGCCATAAGTCACAGTAATAGTCGTATTTTTACCTGTCAGGTACTGAAACTTAAATATTAATCATTAATAGAATATAATATCATACATAGTTATCAATTGAAAACATTTGGGACGATCATCAAGATTCTACATTTTATGTGTGATTTTTGTAACTTCTGTATTGCTAGTAAGCAGGTGTACCCCCTAAATACTAAACCAGTATGTGCGATGCAAACTGGAAATGATTGGGAACTCCTGGCATAGACAGTAGGCACTTAGGCTATTAATTGATACGTCTGTTTCCGGCTGCTATCTTGTATCCAATATCCCATTACCATTGCGACTAACTATTCGCCTGGCTTAACCAAACATGAATGCGTTGTTATCACAATTGAATTGAAATATCGATTGAGATTATACCTAATATCGATGAAATGTATATCGATCATCCGTGTATGATATACATAATTAATTAATAATTATACTAGTATAGCAGCTTGCTTCGCTTAACTACGCGTAGTAGGGAGATAGTATACCGGCTGACTGGTGAATCACTTTCATCACAGCTGCAGCAGTAGAGTATTCAGTACTCGATTTTCATTGAGAGTATTTAATAAAATAAATACTTCTCTTACCAAAATAACCCACAAATTACTGAATACATTGACAAATGAACAATCTAATTGAAAGATTTTTTTCAAATCGGAATACAAATGTTCTTCTTGATCTCTATAATCTATCTGTAATCCTGTATGGGTTAAATTTTGGTCACTAGCTAAATTTTCAGATTTGGTTCAGAGTCGATATATTCGATTTATGAAAAAAGATGAATAAAAAATTTTATAAAATTATTTATTGTCCTACACTTAAATATTAAATATTACTGTGTAGACAACTAACGGAGCGCAGTATTCAACCATTCGTCGTAAGTAGCAATAAACTTTGTACAATATGTGCTTGACGCGTTGCCGTACGGGCTTAGTGTCCGTCAGCTGTTTGAGCCTTGAGATCGATACGAACAACCATCGATATATTTTTAAGGGCCATTTCAAATAGATTTTTATTAAACAAAATATTACAATTAGGCGATAATATTTATAACACACCCTTGGATTTATGTTTACTACTTTATTTTAAAATTTGGCCGGTGACCAAAATTTAAACCTGTACATACAAATCAATTGCTGTTCGTTAGACTCGCTAAAACTCAAGAACGGCGGAACAAATTTGACTAATTTTGGTTTTGAATGAATTGTGGAAGTTCAGAGAAGGTTTAAAAGGTTCGTATTTACAAAAAAATCCTAGGAATATAGTAAATATAACAATTTCGTTTTCCCATAGAAAATGTTCCTTTCTGACAAACATCAAACATTTGTTGTTCGTACTGTCGTTCAGAAATCAATTAAAATTAAGATTAAAAGATTAGTTTAAAATAAATAACTAAAGGCCCAATTTTTCATCCCTTACAGAAATAGGTGGATAACTAACTATATATTGGTTAAAAATATCTGTGTGTTTATCAGTTAAATAAATATTTTAAATTTTTCTAACGTTGTAGTAGGGACTATTCAGAGACTGCCGGGCAGTCCCCAAGAAGTCTGGCTATTTCACCGAGGCCAGCCTGTCGCTGGAGGGATCTTGTTGCCTGTTGATCCGAGACCCTCCAATTATAGTGGTTGTAGACACCCGCAGAAGCTTAGACTGTATTGCACTCCCGACACAAGTATTGCCCTTTCAAAAAAGGGCAAAGTAACGGGTTGACAATTCGGCCATTACACGTTACCATGACAACATATTTTCTCTGGTCTGTCAGGTCAGCTAGTATATAATATTATTTAAATAATATAATATATTTAAATAATATAATATATTTAAATAATATAATATATTTAAATAATATAATATATTTATATAATATAGTAGAGAACGTCAAAATAATTATTGTCCGTTTACCTCCGACACACTAAAATACAAATTGGTTACATACAAACTTAAATGGTTTCATACAAAACCTGTGTGTACCCTCAAAAATAAGCAAGATTTTTGCCAACCCTAACTCAGACTTGATATTTTATAAAAATGATTTGAAAACAACAACAAACAAGAATATTGTAACAATTCGAGAGTCGCTAAATCCTGCGACCGTTCGCAGAGTCGGAAAGTCGCCGATCGCCGTGTGTAAAAGTCGCGTGTGTGCTGTGGCTCCAAAAAAAAAACAAAAAAAATCCTTTTCATCAGCGATACATGTAAAATGCAATATTATTTTAAGGATCCCCAGTTCGAGTAGCGCCCCCTTGTTAATTAACGTATCGGAGTGCTTTCCAAAACTCCCTTTGTGTTGCCATATTTAATTTTACAGCAAATTAAACATCTGCAGTGATACAGTGATAAAATGATGGACATACGTTCTTTTTTAAAACTGTATTGAATATAAAAACTGACATATTTCACATTACATTCTACAGTAAAAACTTATTTTCTATTCTTTTATGTTTTGAAAACTTGACATTTAAAGAGGATTTATATATTGGCATACCGCGGTTTTACTAGATTAATACTACGTTAGATCTTATTTCATCTCAAGTTAGTGACGAAAAAAGCAACATGTTTACTAAATTATAGCAAATTTGGTCTAGTTTTAGAGCTCCTTGATATATTAGAGAGCCCGTCAGCCAGGTCATCTTATTTGTTTAAATATTAAAATACTATTCTAGAAGAGATTGGACTTGGCGGAATTTCATCTAGCTCACGCAGCTAGGTGATTTCTTATTTATGTCAAAATCTGTAATCGGAATAACAAAATTCATTATAGAAGGAAGTGGAACAACATGTAATGTTAAATTATTCTGATGTTTATGGGCTTCAGGCGTCCGCGTCAGTGAAAACATAAATGTCGATAGTCACTCACCTTATCAAACTACTCGATTTCTACTGGGTATATCTACTCTTATTTTAAACCTAGCCCTTAACTAATTAAACCAATAGTCGATTTTATAGTAATTTGTCGTGTCTACCAAAATGTAACTCTACGTTAAGGTGTACAACATGCATCGTTATGATTTTCATTTATTAAAAATGGCTGCCATATTGCCGGTCAATGTTTTTTGTATTGAGCCCAACAATAATTATGTACATCAAAGGGAGTTTTCCATTGGAATACGAAGCACAAACAAATACGGCAATTCATATCAAATTAAATTCATAGGTGTAAAATTGCGTGGGAGATGAGCTCTGCGCCCCAGGGGGCGGGGGGATGGAGAGAGGGAGGGGGCTTGGTGATACCATCCTTTGAGTACCTGTACATAAGCTAGATGCAGTACAAACTGAATCCTATTCAATATCTGTATTACTCTTGCTTTGAGTATCTCTCGTTTGACAAGATTAGATTTTAGTCCTAAAGGCTTTCATCGTTCACTGAGATGTAGAACTTTGATGGAATATACATCAAAGGATTAGATTAATATGTCTATAATAAAGGTATATTTGTCTGTCTGTACGCCCTCTTATATGAATTAGTTGGAACATTGGTAGGTACGTATACTTGTTAATTACACAAAAAATACAGAATAAGTTATAAGGTAAATTTGACACAGATATACAATTTAATAAGGATTAACAATAAATATCTTTTCATTCCGGAAAATTTAAGGTTTTGTTATAGTAGGTTTTATTCGGGTAAAATCGGTCCACGTATATGATAACATTGTGATGACCAGTATTTATCGTCTATGGTTTCAAATTTTAAAAGGTGTGTTGCTTCGATTGAGCCGACCGAACCGGTGGTAGATGAAATTTTTGACGTTCAAAAAGCAATTTTTCAAATTCTATTTTGAATAAAAATATTTTGATTTTGATTTTGAACGTGTATCTAGCTAACACGAGGTAACGACATAAAAATGACATAATTCACTGCTCACATACGCTCCGTTGACTTGTGGTCTAGTGGTAAGCGTGTTCAACCAGAGAGTTAGGTCCCGGGTTCGAATCCCGGGCCGAAGACCAAGAACGTTTTATTGAGATTTCTAAATTTCTAATAACAGTCCGGAGTCAAGAAGTTGGTGGTGTTACACCCCCGTGCCTGACCGTCGTGCGCTTCATTTCCGTCGTGCGGTATTGTCGTCCCATCGGAATATGAGAATGGGGGGATAGAGAGTGCACTAATTGTGTTGTGTATGTGTATTGTCACTTGTTCTGCGCTCAATCTTCATCTAGCTAGTCTCTTTGAAGGCCTCCGTCCGTCTACTACATTTTTTATAGTATAAAGTAGTAATGTACTTATTCTTCTTCTCGAGTCAGTAATTGTTCGGCCGATCAAATTTTATGACCCAGGTATTGGGCAACTTATGACAGGCAGATGATATTTTTTTAAAGATGCTATATATATGAATATCTCTATAATCAATCTAGATTTGAAAGAAAGTTAGGAAGTACACGACAATTTGTAAGTTTAAATTGTAAACCAAGCTAAAATAATATTAGAAAAACAAAACCACTATGTAAACGCTATTCAATTTTTAAGCTTTTATAAAGTGGAGCTTTACCTTTTAAAAGCTTTCTCGTTGTAACGTGTCACCGAGTATGTCGATCAAAGCGCTCGCAGGATAAACAATAAGTGGCGGAGCTTAAAGCACTTGATTTCGGCCGGGGAGCTTTTAGAAAGGAATATCGAAAATTCAGATTACGCGGTGGTCCTTTGAACGGATATTCAAGATTTTCCGATACATCGCTAAAACTGTATACCCTTCACCCTTCCCTTGAAAATTAACGATATAGACTCTAATTTGAGGGTTCGTCTCCATAAGATATTAGGTGTTGTTAGGGTTGTCACCCGTACTTTATAATAAAGTATTGTACTTTTTTCAAGAAAATGCACTCTATACTTTATGAGAATACTTTTTGACTGCGTAACAAGTTTTCATGGTATTCTAAAAAATGCTATCGAAATCTAATCTGTTTTACTTATAAAAATTAAACAAATAAGCTCTTTTTGGTTTCGCGGGGAAAAGTTTTTTAACACTGGGCGGCTATAAAAACAATTAGACTGTAGTAATGATCAATGGGACAATAATTTGATAAAACTTCGTGAAAATATTTTTATCTATAAATTTATTATTTTGTTAAATAAAACAAAATGTACTTTATTTGAATATCATGTACTTTATTTTCTTCTTTATTTTCTTCTCTCTTTTCATTTGCAGTCTATGGGAAATTTATTTCTGAGAGAAAAAGGTGGCAACCCTAAATCTTGTATACATTGATTTAACATATTGTATTACCGAGTTAGCTTTATTTGGTAAATTTCCTAGATTGTGATGTCTGTAAGGATCGTGGCCCATGGCGTATGTATGTATGATTGAACACAATTTGTGACAGCTGTACAGTCGCGTTTTGTGCGGTGTGTAAGTTGCCAGTGGCCCATGGAGGTGGGAAGAGGAAGAAGGGCAACAGATCTGTATAACCTCTATGTGGATGTCTATGGGCGTCGGTAGTCAAGAAAATGGCTGGATTGCTACCATAAAAAAATATTAGACAGTGCTCGTGCATCAATTAAAACTGCATTGACTTACAGTATAAATAAATGCGACCTCGGTAAGTGCAGAAATGTCAGGTACGACTTACGGCGATTGTAATAAGCGTCCGTCTCTGATCAACACAGTGGCTCGCACTCGGACCACACCTTTACGTCACACATCGGCGTCATCTAGTACGCTCGATGAGACCGTTCAACCGTCTAGGGAATCGGGGAAACCGCCGAAATGCAAAATTTACGGTCCTAAAGAGGAAGTGTCGCTAAGTTGTTAATAAGTATAAAAATATAATATCTGTGAACTTATTACCTACACTACGTTAGCCTAGTCCCGTTCTAAGTACCGTAATGACTTGTGTTACGAGTACTATAGAATATAAAGATAAACATTCACGAGCTAGGCGATATTCGAACCCGCGACCTCTGGTGCAACATACTCCGCTTTTTCGAGCTCTGTACCACTGCGCCAGCAGGTCGCAATTTCGCCGTTCCTATCCTACTTAAGGATGATGCACCTCAGCTGAGTGATACGTCTTCGCAAGCGTTTAACCGCCGCGCTGTCTAAACTTGAAGCGGCGCGGCGTCTCAAGCTAGCAGGAATTAAAGACAACAAAGGAGATATTTTACAATATATGAACCGCTTTTCTAGATTGTCGCGCCGCTAGTGGCTGAATTGGTAACTTATTACTGACAATATTTTCGGGTCTTTAACGTTTATGATTAAATACTAAACAGCTAGAAAGAGAAAAAGAGAAAAGAAAAGATTAAAAGACTAAAGATTTATTATCTAATTCCAATGCCTGAAATATCATGTCGCATTAAAAATATACAGAAAAATTCAGTAAGAATCGGAAAATAAATTCATCGGTGAAATGCTAGTTATTCGTTGAGGATATATTGGGAGTCGAATATTCATGAAAATATAAAATAACTAAAACAACAATTTAAAATTACAATTATCTTTATATTAGACACTCACAGTCGCACGATTTAGCGTCTCCATGCGACCGGTGGTAGTAGAGTTGTGCGACAGTATCGCGATCTCGCGACTGCATTTAGCCGTTCATTGACATTAATTGACATACATTAGCGACTAAATCGCCGCGTCTAGCGTCCTGAAGTGTGCGCCCCCGGCGTCTAGTCGCTGTATCCATCGTCTAAAAAGCGACTAAGTCGCGTCGTCCAAGTTTCGTGTGTGCTGCCACGCTTAGAGATTTAGTTGAAACTTGTCTGTCTCTTAGTTTTTCTCTTAATTTTATTGGTGTGTTATAGTGGTTAACTAAACTTACTCTATAGGTTTAATTGAAACTTGTAGTAATACATTTCTAAATGCAACTACGGGATTTGCAGGATTAAAAGGTTTTTTAATTACATTCAAATACATGTCCAGACTTTAATAAATTATACACTACTAGCTATGCCCCGCGGTTTCACCCACATTTAATTTCTAAGGAGTCCATATAAAATTCAACACCCTATATTAACCCCCTATCCTAGCGGATACCTGTCGTAACATCTACCTGCATGCCAATTTCATCCCGATCCGTTAAGTGGTTTAGGCTGTGCGTTGATAGAACACTAATCAGTCAATCACATTTGAGTTATATGTATATACACATATATATGTACACTGTTTTACTAATGTATACTTTTCTTAGTTATTGGTTGAAATGTTAATTTAATTATTTGCCCATTTCATTATAAAACACAAAGGAGACGTATATGCCTCTACACATTCTAGGGCCCAGATTGTAATTAGAAGAAACATGTGTCAATTAATACTTAATATAAATATACTATCGCTGAAAACTTTTTGAGATTTGGTTGCTGAATTTGAGAACAAAGCTAGTTAAAGTATTTAATAAGGTGGTATTTAACCACTTATGGTTAAATATTCAAAGCTCAAATGTCAAATCGATTAATTAAATGTAAATAGATAATGTATTTTCTTATAATATTATGCACGCTTTAAGTAATTAATGATTAGAATACTTTGAATGACGAATTTTAAAAAGTATCTAGAAACTCCATTATAGTTTTATCGAGTACTTTTTGTGTACAGCAAACTTAATATTGAGACTTCTCTTTTTTCGGATTGCGGCTAGGGCACTTTTTTGGTTTCAAATAGAAATAACTTCCCAGTTTTTTTGGTTTCAAATAGTAATACCAAACCACATCTCAACTTTTTATATAGACCCTTTAGAAGTTTCTGTCTTCCTCCAAAACTATACCTTTACCATTAATCTTAAAACTGCACAAACTAAAAATATTACTTATAAAATGTCAACAAACCATCTTCGTTCTTGTCGTCTAAAATTAACACTTGCGACACGCCCTAGAGTGCCTGCCTCTGTTTAGTGAATCCCTATGAAGGTTTAGGACAGCAGTCTGCCTAATCTTCGCCTGGCAGTAATGTAATTGCTCTCTCGTTTTTTTCATTGGGTTTTACGTCCCGACAGCACCACTACTGGTCTCCGGGATGTGTTCGATGCCAGTAGCCGCACCTCGAACAACTTGCCTTTAAATAATATTGAGTACGTAGGACCTAAATGTATGTATGTATATAATATGTATGTAATGTAATGTAATTATTTTTACTACGATTTATTTGCAAGATATACCGGTAGATTTAATATGTCTAGAAGAAAGATGTTTTTCGAAAACGAAATGAAACGAGCCTTTAAAAGAGTACGAATACAACACGGTGATATAATATTTTGCTAGTAGCTCCCAGTACTTGACTATACGGACACTTCATCAAGTCGTTGAAGATCTTGGTTCCGAGTATTGGAGTCGAGCAGCGCAAGTAAACAAGGAGTAGAGTTTAATGATGGTATTACGACTGGAATGTCTTCATCAAGCGATGACCGGATTCTATTGAAATCTGATGTCACAGTGTTATTATAAAAAGCTTATTTTCAACTTCGTAAATGGAGTACATACTGTCCGCGTGCTCTACTAATCGTACCCCGGGAATCTAGTTAAACTTTAAAATCCTTGGACAGATCATAGGTAGTTTTCCGGACACACTCAAATTAAGCAAAAAAAATACGCTAAAACATTTCAGTTATCATTCGCATTTTTATTCACTTAGCTGGATCTGTCCAGTTGTTTGTTGCATCCAAATCTTTGTCTTGAGAGAGAGAGAGAGAGAGAGAGAGAGAGAGAGAGAGACAGATAGATAGCGATTAATTAGCAGCAAACATGTCTGACCTATAAAATATTACACTTTCCCGATTAGTTTTACTTGCCAACCCTGTAAGCCTTTTAGAAGGCTTCGAAACTAAAGTTATCGATATTCGAATATGATCGATATTTACATACAAAATATTTGCATTGTGGTTCTCGAACTTCAAAATGTTTCAGGTCAAAAAACCGACAAAAATTTTAAATGAAAGTAAATTCAGAATAAAAAAATATTATATCAAATTACAATATTTGTTTCATTTACTTAAAAAAAAAACTTAAAACTAAAAATATATCAATGTAAAAACTGAAATCAAATATTCTATGTCAAATAAAATTAAATTGTAAATAACATTGCTGTGACATGTCTCTCACAACAATGTTACACCTGGTTATACTACACACGTAGGGGCAGTTCCACCTAGGGTTGTCAACATTTCTTTGGCGAAACATGGTATTTATTAAAATATGCATTAAAATATAGTATACTGCAATCAAATATAAGTAGTACTCAGAGAGCCATTATACTAGGTTTAACAGTGCGTAGAGGGGCCAGGTTCAATTAAAAAAAATAGCTCCCACTTTGCAATCTCATAATCAAAGAACATTTTGGATAGTGTGAGTACAGTTTTTAATACGTTCCGTACGGTGCGTCATTTTTTATTAGTTGAACCTATTACTTGTTTTGATGGGCTAGCTTCCGGATGCTATACTTCAACCTGGTCATATAAATACAAGGAGATCAATTTCAAACTTTAGGTAAGTTTGAATGTTAATAAGATATACATCTCTACCTATATATAGTAGTAGGTCTGAAAATCCGCCAACTGCTATTTTTCATCTCGATATTTCCACGGGATCGAAGCTTACGCGGCTGAAACCGCGGAGGGCATTTAGTTTATATTATAACTAGCTGTGCCCCGCGGTTTCACCCGCGTTCATTTTCTAAGAAATCCATATAAACTTCAACACCCTATTTCACCCTCACCTCCACCCTCACCCTCATTCAACCCCTAAGGTTGAATTTCTAAAAATCCTTTCTTAGCGGATGCCTACGTAGTGCCACGCTACATGCTTGCATGCAGCCGAATTGGGCCGGCACGACCGGGGAGGTACCTCTCGCTTACACAAGACCGGCGTGAAGTGACAGCTGTGCTATCGCGTTTCGTGCGGTGTGTAAGTAGCCGGTGGCCCATGGAGGTGGGAGGAGAAAGGGGGGCAGCGCATCTGTATAGTCTATATGCCGATGTCTATGGGCGTCGGTAGTCATGAAAATGGCTACAACTGCTCGTTTGCCCCCCTATACCATAAAAAAAAAAAAAAATCTACCTGGATGCCAAATTTCAGCTTAATCCGTCCAGTGGTTTGGGTTGTGCGTTGATAGATGGCTATGACACGTTCGAGTTTTATATATACATATAGATTTGACGCGCTAAAACAGCAAAATATGTTGAACACATACAACACTTAATATTTAAACCATCTACTCATGTACCCATATTTAAGCAAATAAAACATTTTCCATCTTTCTTTTTAATCATTCGGGATTTGGGAGGCTGGGAGAAAAAGAACAACAACAAATTTTTTAAGCACCGCCATTATATTTGGAAGCCCTATGTGGCCGGAAGTCGTCAATAAATTCGTCAAATATTTTTCAAATTACATATAATGACTAGCTGTACATGGCTGCAGACTCGGAATGACCCCACCGGGGACGAACGCAATCTGGTAGGTCAGAAAAATTATAATATAACAGCTGCCAAATTGACAGCTGCGTTTCGTACGGTTTGTAACTTACCGTTGGCCCATTGGCGGAAGGTAGTAAGGAGGACAACACATTTGAAACTATGGACGTCTATGGGCGTCGCTAGCCATCACAGGGTTCCGACAGCTCGTCCTCCCTTTATAGAGTATATATATATCCCATAAGTCCGTTGTTTTACATAGATTTTTTTCGAAATTTAAATTTCGAAAAAAATCCCCGCACCAAGAGGGGTTGGCGAGAGAGTGCGGTGCGGTGACACTAACGGTCCTTCGGAATTCATTCGAGATAGAGCGTTCAGCGGAGCGGACCTTGATTTTTGTGTGCCTGAGTTTTATCACAACAATAACTCAGCCGCAATTACGGGTACTAAAATTAGGGAACATCGCAATTTATGCAGGTTTAATGACTGTCCTATTTTTGATTTTTTGATGCATTGAAAGGATTAAGAAATGGGTTCACAAGTTCTAGGAGACTGGTTCTACGTTGGATAAACAACGATTAGGCGACCAGGGATATCACGGACGGAAGAAAACGTAACGACGTAATGCAAGAGTCAATTCGAGTAAGTTCATTAGAACGACCATGGTCGCGCGGTCACTGTTACTTCGGCGTGGTATGTCGCAATCGAGGACTTTTTTTAAACCAGATTTGCAGACTTTTTCAGGCTTCAATACTCGGACCTGATTTCAGCAGTATGGTGCTGCCATACATCTAACTCCGCCTGCCTTTCCTCCGTCAACTTTCCCCTAAGAAAGTGATCTCTCCTCTCGAAGAGGAGACATCGCCTGGCCGCCACGAAGTCCGGGTCTGAGTCTAATAGGCTTTTTCTTATAGGGTTATCTTAAGACTAAAGTTTTCGTAACAAAACCTCAGTCAATAGAAGAATTTAAAGGAAATATCCGACGAGAAAATATGTCTAGCATTACAGAGTTTACTTGACGCGCAGTGATGCAAACTTTAGTCATCGATTGCAAGTTTCGAGTAAGTTTAAAAAAAATATTTCCCTTTTCATGTCATTCATTCATCATTCATGTTGTAATCTACAACACAATAGAACACTTTCATTTAGAGCATAGCTTTTTTTTTACTTTTTTCAGTTCTAAGGACTTATGGGACACCGTGTGCTATAAAACGTCATTGTGCATACAGAAACACATGCAAACAAGGCAGCAAAGAAACATCAAAATGTTTTAAAATAATTCAAATGAGCACATCTACATGTTTAGATTTTGACGAATGCTCGTGCTCTACGTCCATTTCGAGCGCCTTACATCGGTTCAGAGCGCGATACCATAGAGCTACCAAACTATAGATACGATATTGTTTTATAGGTTTAAGTGTAACAAGTAGTAAACAACGTGACGTGATGTAGAAGCGTTGCTTTCCTTCACCCCATCCCCCATTTGCCCACTGACTTCTCGTAGACAGCATAAGGAATCTGATATAAATATATTATGTTGTTAAGGAACAAAACTTGTGTCACAACTTTCGTAGTTAAACTTTTCCTAAGCGCTGCGACCAAATTTTATAAAAATAATATGCGTATTTAGAAAGATATAAGAATAGCTTTACTATTTCATCCTTACATTACCACTGAATTGCAATAAAAGCAGGTAAGGCCGCGAGGCATAGGTAGTATAGCAAGTAAAAAAACCAGTAATATCTCTATCAGGATATTACTCAATCAGCGATCACCATCCCTATACCTTAAAACAAATATTTTTTAAAATTTAATTTTTAAAGAGAACTGTAATTATAATGCGTTGGAAGAAGAAATTATCGGGAAAATCAATACAAACAGATGTTATCCTCCATTAATTTTAATATTCAATTTAAGCTCATTAATATATTTACCAGTCTTAAATAATATTATAGTTTATCTCAGATAACCCAAGTTATCTAGAATAATGGAGATGTTCTAATTATAGAGAAGATTGTTGAAAAACGTTTTGTGAAACGTACAGCGCCCGTCATTTTTTTGCCAGTTGAGTGCCGACACAATGGCTGTCCTTCACGAAGGCATTTAAAAGTCAAATAAAAATTACCTTAAAATTGGAACACGTGAATGTCGAAAAAATTGGGTTGAGTTTGAAAAGACCGACTATTATCTTTTGTAACAAAATCTAAAAAGATAAAAGTGAATTTCAGAAAGACATCTCTTACTATTACGTATCTAATGAATCATTAACAATATCTTTTTAGTGCTAAAAATAGCACTAAAAAGTAATTTATATTTTTAATACAAAAGTTTCGAAGAAGAAGAATTTTATTGAATTATTTTTATTTATCTATTGATACCCTAGTTACATCTATTGTTAGCAGAGGGGGGGATCAATTTTCTCTGTTAGGGTACAGATCTAAGGGAAGTAAAATATATTATAGGGTCAAAACAGCAGTGGGAGCAATTTTTATGACTATCACGTCGCAATAGACATCCCCTAGATATTATTTTTACTAATTTAACATGACATAAGACAAAATTTGCGGAACCAAACCTACAATTCATTTTCAATTTCAATTTGCTTAAATTCAAACTGTGTCCATAACCCAAATGATATTAAAAAAATCTATTTTTAGTTAATATTAAATTAAAATGTAAAACACACGTAGATGTACCTATGTAATAAAATTTGTATTTATATGTTCTATAATATTCGATGTATTAATAAACATAGTACACATTATAGGTCATATACCTATTTGAAGTTCATGGAAAACAGGTCTATGAAAATTTATTAAAATAATTTGCCTAAGTTGCATTTAAAGTAAAAAATAAAGGAAAGAAAAAAAAATAGCAATCCGAAAAAAATATATGATATTAGGATGTTCCTGTCTTGGATCAATCTAAACAAACACACAAACATTATTTTTATATATAAACTAATCCAACCGATATATAATAATAAGATATTAGTTATAAGTTATAAATATGGATTGTATGCATTGAACACATACACAATCCTACATTCCATTCAACAGTTAAAATGTATGAAACGCATAACCTAGAAACATACTTTATAAAATTAAAATAATAAATACAGTACAAGAATAACAAACAAACACAATTATAATAACGAACAAATAAACAAAACGTCAATACAGATATCTAATTGTGTAACAAAATATAATAATATCAAGACGTAACCTCGAGTGTACAAAGTAATAGCACATAATCACACATCAGAGAACATACGGCCATGCAACAATATCACTCTTAATCAAATCTAATATACAAACGCATATACACTAATATACAAGAGAAAAACATGTGAAATTCTCGACAAAGCAATAAATAACAATATAATTAAGAAGCTAATAAAATCACGTGTAACAAGTAGTAAACAACGTGACGTGTGATTTATTATATAATTATATATTATGGTTACATACCTCTCTGGTACCATAGAGGTACATGGGTCAGTTTGGCCGCACAGCAGGTATGAAAGTTCGGGCGCCGGCAGGCACTGCGCTTGCGGATGCGCCGGCACCGGCAACACCTCCTTGTCCGGGTAAGTGTAGGGATAGTCCGGGTTTATATCCGGGATCTCCTCGAAATCCCGCTCCAAAAACCACCAATCGTCCATGATTAAAAGTTTCCGATTACTAACTGCAAAACATTGCACACGTGCATCGCCCGTGGCATCGCGCGCGCACTGTTCACTGAGCTATAGGGACTAGGGATGCACTAATAATCGACAAAGATAATACACTAGTTTTTAGTGCATCGATACCACCTCGATCAATCTAGAAGCGGGCTCTTTTCGATTTTGTATCGAGAGAGTGTGGTCACAAGAATCGATACCGCTCGTGTAGACGCCCACATGTAAACAAATGCAAATCGTATTTATTGAGATTGCACTACGTCGCAGTTTCACAACGTCCGTCCTATCTGTACTTAGATAATTAGTAAATAACTTGTAGCCGAGTTTCACCCGGGGCTTAGATGATAGCATGACGTCACTACAAAATAGAAAAACATCTAGAACGCGTGTTTCTAATTTGTTTTTCTTTCCCTAGTAATTACTGGGTGAAAATAATTTTCATCGTACGAGTGTGATGCTAATTACTGTGGAGCCGTGTTGTGTGGTATAATGCTAACATCCGATGAGATTAAAATATGAGTAATACAATTGTTGCTGCAATCCGTTGCATATGTTTTGGTACTGTTATTTTTTCACAATATTTATTTATTTATTTAATTTGGAACACCAACAGCACATACATTAAAACAATTTAAAATTTTACATTGTTCAACAGATTCTGATGCATGTGCCAATAACTGGCGTACACATCATTCAAATTATTGTGATCTAAATTATTAAATATAAGCTATATTAGGAAAATAAATAATATTTGAAATGATAAATTAATATGAAATACAAATGTTTGACTGTGACACAAATTAAATTATTTTTAACATAGATTAACATAGATTAAATATTATTCAATAATTATATTAGTAACAAAGAAAAAAAGAAAAATTGCAAATAATAATCATGTCAGTTATTAATTATATCAAATATACAATAACAATAATAAGGATGTCAGTTATTAATTATATTAATAGACAAAGAGAAAAGAGAAAAAGCGACCGTGTGCGATCAGGTAGAATTATGGAATGATTTCAGCACTAAACCCCTGAATTTATTTAGGTTGATATTAAAGATGTCGATGTCATTGTTTTTTTTACAATTGTGTTATATTGCTTGCATATTCGAATAACAGGCGATCCTAGGTTAGTCCTACAAGTAGGAATAAAAAAGAGCAATATCATATTTTTTAAGGTCAAGGAGCGGGATCTTGTATTCCTACCTGAAGTTTTAATCCGTGTAGAGATACATTTCTGAGATGGTTTCACCCGCCTAACATCTATAGCAAGCTATAATTTTTGTTCGCAAATTCTTTTCTTATTCCAGATTATAATCTTCACCGGTGCCAAGGTTGTTCTGAATTAGCTTTGTAGTTTTTGTCCTCAATTACATACAAATTTTTGCTCTTATTATATTTCAGAAAGCACGATGCTATTTTTTGTATATATCATATATCTTGCAGAGTTTTTGACTACATAATATGCAGTTCTAGATAATTTCGTAGTAGTTTTGCTGCGTTAAAGTTACAATCCAACCAAATGTGAACCAGGTCAGTTGCGATGTTCTTTATTATCGTCTACTAAGACTTGCATAGCAATGCATGGTATGCATAATGTAAACCTTTATTTTAGACAAAAAAGGAATTATTTGTTGGATTGGGGTAACATAGAAGATAAGGTTAAGATCTGCTTGCAGCCCAAAAGTATACATAAGATTGTGTTGAATTATTGTATTGGTTGTGTAAATTTGTGTGAATTGTGTCGATTTAGTAAAATTTAATATTACATAGTTATTTCTATGTATTTGAGAGGTAACCGTAGTTTTATTCATAAAATATTTATTGCATCTTGATGGACTTGTGGAACAAAATTTTTTATGCTTTTGTTTCAATTATGCCCATGGAGGTGGGAGGAGAAAGGGGGGCAGCGCATCTGTATAGTCTCTATGCAGATGTCTATGGGCGTCGGTAGTCATGAAAATGGCTACAACTGCTCGTTTACCCCCTATATAAAAAAAAAAAAATAAAAAAAAAAGAGAAAGAAATGTGCAATACATAGAAGAAACGTATCTTTCTCTTTCTATTTTCACTAACTTATATCTCGCTCTCAACTTCCGTTCGCCTCGCCCGATCACACTTTTCGTAACGCTCTCATCACGTCTCCATCAGCTTACTCCCCGAACGCGCGTAAAGAAGTTTTAATTCAATAATTCAAACTATTTTTTTTGCAGTCAGTACTTCATGCACCGATGTGCAGTTGCGTCTTTTATTAGTTCACCCCGTTGGCCCATTCAGACTATCCCTAATCGATGTGACAACTCATACCACCTCAAGGTCGAGACGCTTTCACTGTTACTCGTCTTACTTCTTTGTAAATGGTACCTTGTTTATTACTGAACACTTACTGACCTTAAGAGCGTTTGCGCACGTGGTTTATGTAATTCATGGGTAATTCGAACCCACACATACGGATCGCCGTGTGAATAGCATATATATAATGTTAGTATATTCTATAGTCAAATTAACCCACTATGATCCACGTACTGAATTGATTTCGTTTGCGACCAGTGTTAGAGACGTTTTCAAAAATTTACAGAAAATTAATTACTATACAATAATCAAAACTTTAAATGCATGATTGTAAAGAATATGCTCTAGTTTATTGGTAAGCTATTATTATATTAAATTAAGTAATATATATCGTCGAAATATACATTTAAAGTTTGACTAAATTTCACGTTTTTTTAATTTTAATTTCTCATAGATAAGATACCAAAACCAATTTTTTTTTCTACTAACTATTCTCTCAAGGATCTTATCAAGTGGTTATTATTTTTTGTTAATTATATATTTCAGTACGTTTATGATATTTTGAGCTTCGAAACTGACGCTAAAAGGGAAATTAACAAACCTCTAATAAGTAATCATGATAGAATACGTACATACTAAATTAATTGAAATATTTTTTCTACTAACTATTTAGACAAGAAAATGTCCTACAATCATTAGTATGTAACATACAATATAAGATAAGTGGTTCATGTTTTTAAGGTGTTTAAAAAGTGCTGTTTTCAAGGCAAATTGCGTTGGAAGGCGTAAACGCTCTTAACTACTGGACTATAGCGGCCTGCCGTGTTTCGTGTGGTGTGTACTTACCGGTGCCCCATGGAGGTGGGAGGAGGAAGGAGGGCAGCGCACCTCTATGTAGATCTATCTCTAAGGACGTCGGTAGCCACGAAAATGACTGCTTGTTTGCCCCCTATACCATTAAAAAAGAATGAGTCCGACACGACAGTGGGCTATTTGTGTGTCACCAAGATCGCTGGTGTGTTGTGTGTGAAGTGATGGCTACAACGATGCTCTTCGTAGGTACGGTGTGTAATTACAAACTTTTGACTTTCGAGTCCATTGGGAAATAAAATTAAGATCGGCTTGATGATACAATGCTTACCGATATATAGGTTTGTGTAGAAAAACAATGTTTTAAAGTAGGCTTTGACTATCAGCATTTACAGGCAGACATCAGTTTCTACAGGTGCAATGCTGGATTTAGACCTTTTTCAAGACAGCCGAACACTTTCTCTCCTGCTTTAACTCTCTGGAAACTAATCATAATATAACCAAAGACCCCTGGCGGTGTATCTTTTTAACAAATAACAAACATATTTATTTATTTTAAGTATACGATAAAGTGTAAATTTAAAAGTGTGGTGCTACACACTGCATGCTTGTATGCAGTTCAATCGCGCCGTCATAACCGGGGAGGTACCTCTCGTTTACACAAGACCGGCGTAAAGTGACAGCTGTGCCGTCGCGTTTCGTGCGGTGTGTAAGGAGCCGTCGGCCCATGGAGGTGGGAGGTGCAGCGCAGAGATTCTATGCGGATGTCTATGGACGGTGGGTAGTCATGAAAATGGCTCCGACTGCTCGTTGGCCCTCCCTATACCTTAAATAAATATTAAATAGGCAACAACAATCCCTGGTCTATAACCTACCCTATTATTGAAACCTAAATAAAAAAGGGGGACGTCATTTCATCGTTTAAATTAGGGTCCTTCCCTGATGACCATGTGACCCGGATCAATACACACCTGACCTACTAGGGGAGATAGGGGCTGGTTGTTACAGCAACGATAGCGGCTGAATGGAGAGAGATAATTAGATGCTTTAAAGAGACAAAAGTCACGCCACCAGAGGCCCACAAGGCGCGCGAGCCTCAATGGGCCTAACGTTTGTGTAGAAGGAGCACGTGCACGTGGCTGAAAAAAAGACAGGAAAGTAACTTTTTTATTTTTTCGTAATGTTGGCCTACAGCCTGCTAAATTTGAAAGATGAGACGTGTGTTGCGTGAACTGAATGCAATTATGCTTTCTCTATATAAAAAATCTAGATTCATACAGTTATATTTATAACTCCGTTCACTACATGATCTTGAACGGTTGATTTTGGTGTTGGGGCAAGAAGTGATATTAGCTCGGGGTAAGTTGTGACATGTCACAACATGCCCCGTATCATTTTTTGACGACTATCATAATTTCAACACTTAAATTTGGTTTTTTTATAGATTGAGGACGTATAAAAAATAGAAGAGGACAAGTATACACCTCCTATTTAAGAGCTTACCAAAGATGTTTTAAGAGTTATGGACACTTTAAGAGAACGCGAGGTCTCCATATATACTAACCCAGTTCTGTATGTACCAGAGATTTGATTCACAATAAACCAACTTTTTCTCCCAATGCTATACGAATCTATCCAAAAGCTGCTGCTAGAACTAGGAAGGTATCCCAGAGAACGTGAAAATCGGCTATTTAACGGATGCAGCTGAGCAATATGAATTGGCGCTGGAACAAAGTAAGAAGAAAGAAGATATTGATATATTCACTTTCTTCTTATAAAATAGGAAAGTTAACTTAACTAAATTAACTTAAAGGAAAGGTGGGCAAGTAAGGAATATCAACTAAACCAGAAATGGGTCGAAGAACAAATAACAGTGCAGTAAAGTGAAAGGTGCTACAAGACTCGGACGACGAAATTGAAGAAGATGGCTATTTTTGGTTGACTGATGTGTCTGCGTGTGCACCATTTGACCAGTGTATAGCTGATGAGGAATGGGTACAATGTATAGTTTATAATTAATATAAGAATCTGTGATTTCTCGTAATAAAAAGTCTGACAATGCACTTCCTTCTCAGTGTAACTTTTTACCCCGGGTGGTGTAACAACCTGCCCCAGGCGCGGGGTAAAAAGTGACATTCATTTTTTTCTACTATTTATTCATTAACTCCATATTTTCTAATCGTCCATTATGTAAAATTATTTTTGAAATTAAATCTTGAATAGATACTTAATCAAACAAACCTAAAAGTTGGTAGTATAATAGCTTACATAAAATGTCATGCCACTTTTAGAAAAAAATGTAACAACCAACCCCGGCCTCCCCTATTTAGAGGGGTCAAAAATAATTACGCACAAGTGCCTACTGATTCACCCCTGTTTTAGTTCCTCTTTACAAAATCATTGTATATGTTACTGTCAAAGCGCGAACCACGGTAAATCCCTAAGGTTTTCCAGCAAAGCCTAAGATTTTCCAACGCTTAACGGTAAAACTACGAAATGATATGAGATCATCGTTTATATCGAACTTTTACCGCCATTCTTGGTAAATGTCGAAAAATAGGCAGGTTTTAAAGCGTTGCTGGCGCAATTTCCTACTCGCAAGCCCTTTACAATATATTCACATACATAGTAAGTAAATATAAATTAAATGCTGATTAAATGATAATAATTAAAACATTAAAGTAAGAGGTAGTGCCACGTTACATGCATGCACGTAGCCGAATTGGACCAGCACGAACGGTGAGGTACCCCTCGCTTACACGATACCGGCGTAAAGTGACAGTTGTGCTGTCGCGTATCGTGCGGTGAGTAAGTAGCTGGTGGCCCATGGAGGTGGGAGGAGGAAAGAGGGCAGCGCATCTGTCCTTATAACCTTTATGCGGACATAGACATCTGTGGCCGAAAGTATTCATGAAGATGATGTTGAAAAAACTGTTCAATTGCCCCTTTATTCTAAAAAAGTAAGAATTTCACTAATTAATTAATTGAATTTAATTATTTAATTACGAATGTAAGGAATAAACTAATGTATAATTTAATTTTTGTATTTTGTTTTGTACTATAATTTATTCTATTAGTAAATAAAAATATAAGGTAGATATACCACGAAGTAATTAATTTAAACTATGTAGGTAAGGATTAAATATTATTATAATAAGTATGAAAAATGAAATATTTGATTAAGAAATGCCGACATATTCATCATTTCAATAATTAAAACGTAATGATAATGTTAATCAAAATGTCTCATGATAATTAAAATATCTACTAGGTATATAAGATGTTTGATAGACAACGGAAATAAATAATTAACACAATATTCATTGTTTTAATCCTAGAACCATTATTTACCAACCACTATTGATGAAACCTTACATATACCAAACTGTAATGGTAAAAGCCTGAAAAATCGCATCCGTTATATTAAATGCACACATGCGTATAGGAGTTACGAGTAAAACTTAAAATTTACCCACATACGGGCTTTTACAGTAACATGCATTCATGCACTACCTTGCACCTTATTTAGCATAGACTATGTAGCAAAGGAACAGCACCTTTTGTGGGGTACCTAAGGCATCGACGTTCGCACAATAGGAATTTTGACATCCAAAATGGTCGAACTATTTTGGATTTGCATTTTGATTTATATTCAAAATAAATGTTTTTGGGACCCGATAAAAAGCTTGAAATTATTTTTTTATCACAGAGCTTTTTGATGACTACCGACAGCATTAACATTTGCATAACGAAGACGTGTCGTGTTCTTACCTTACTTCCCTCTTCTCCCCAAATGGGCCACTGGAAACTCACATATTGTACGAAACACAACGCATGTTCCATTCGTTGCAATTCAGCATTGGGAAGCCAGCTAACCAAATAAAAATACAGTCGATCGAAAACCTAAGCTGTACATTTTACTGGAGTTGGTGGAACATGTTCTGTGCAAAGTATATATCTGTGTGAGTGGGGTATCATGGTCAAGGTCAGCTGGTTAACTTATATAAGTTGACAAACTTATATTTGCGGGTGCCTGCATACATTTTGCATGAAACAAACTAGCACTTTGGGAATTTTCTTTCAATGATTTTGTTATGTAGTAGAAGGCAAACGAACAGGTGATTTGTGACTACTATCGCCTATAGATAACCGCAAAATCAGTTATTATTGAGCAGTTTTCATTTTTATTCCTATGTGTGGTCTTACTTCTCAAATTTCACAATATTAGATCAACGGGAAGTACGCTATAGGCGTTTTGATACAAAAATTGTGCGTAAATGGCTGTAACTTTTTATTGCGTTGATTTAGATCAGCGCTCAGCAACCTTTTGGCGGTAAACTAAACGTGGGCCGCACTAGTGATATTCACCCTAGAAGCCCAATTTATCTTTTTTTTTAGTTTGGCCTCTCCTCCCCAATAACTTTCAGTAAGAAGTAGTGCCATGCTGCATAGGAGGAGGTAGTGCCATGGATGGTGCATGACACTACATCCTCCTATGAAACTTAATTGGGCCGGCACGACCGGGGAAGTTCCTCTCGCTCACTTGATACCGGCGTAAAGTGGCACAGTCACTGTCGCGTTTCGTGTGGTTTGTGAGTAGCCGGTGGCCCATTGGGGAGGGGGGGATGATAGGAGAGCAACGTATCTGCGTAACAATCATGCGAATATCAATGGGCGTCGGTAGTGCCCCCTTATGCTATAAAAAAAAATAAAAAAAAACTTATTTATGAGACATTCGCGGGCCGCAACTAGGACGTCGCGGCCCGCGGATTGCTAACCGCTGGTTTAGATGAATGATTTTTTATATGAATGAATATTTCCAAATGCTTCCGAGGAAAAAGTCTTGACAGATATAGACAGAGGGACAGTAAAGTGATCCTATCCTATCCATATACGGAACCATAAAAACGTCTTCTCATTTCTGGATAGTAACAACTTCTCTTCTCAAACTCAGAGGCAAGAAGTTCGAGCCATTGGATTATCGAGCCGAGATGTTACGTAGATGGCCTCCTTACGCCCTTTTTTTTAAATTGGATAGGGGTGCAAACAGTAGGAGCCATTTTCACAACTACCGACTCCCGTAGACATTCGCATAGAGGTCATGCAGATGAATTGCCGGCCTTCCTTCTTCCACCTCCATGGGCCAACTCCACGGGTCATATCATTAAAGTCACACTTTTAAATCAATTTCATGAACAAAGACCGAACGCCAAGTAATTGAAAACGTTATTTATACGCAACAGGCGCTTCGCAGGTTCATCAACACACGTCAGTGCCAGATTTTGTGATAAATGTGCAGAATGTACCAAAATAAAGGCCAATAATATTCGCTGATGGCAATATTAATGCAATTTAGTAATCAGTGATGCATTTTGTTTAATAATTTACTTTTTGTTTTATACTTATTTGTCGATCTATTTATTTAAAATTTGCAAGATTTTTAATTTTGATATGACAATAACTTAAGACAGGTTCCAAGTAGGGACTAAAAAAATTAATCAACTTGGTATTGTGAATCTCACAACTTTTTACTGTAGAAAATCTGAGCGGCTAGACTTAGTTTTTTCACAGGATGTTTTTGATGGCATAATTTTAATACTTTTTTTTTGAATAATGAAATAAGTATAATATAGTTAAACTCGCACAAAACGCTTCACCATAGATATCACTTAGTGGTGATATCGTGTAAGCGACAGCTACCCAGTTTCGGCCCGATTATAATCATACATAATTTAATATAATGATGATAATATATACAATAATGGTCGAGTGCCTCCTCATGTTCTCCAATTTATTGTTCAATATATTATAAGTTCGAAGAATTGAATACACATATTCTAGAAGCAATATTCTCTTTGAAGTGGGCTGGATACACTACAGCGCGTTTTCATTTATATTTCATTTGAAAAATACAATAAACATTTTTATAAATTCACAGTCCATTTCACACGCTGCGATGATTTGCACAGCACTCGATCGCAATATTATATTTTACTTGTAAAATACTGGCAAGTTTTTTCGAAATTCACATCCCACTCGCTACGGCTGCAATGATTCAGTTTTATTGCTAAAAAGTAAAAACAAACACAAACAAAACAAACAACAACAACAAACAACACAAGTGCAGACAACAACTGTATTTTGTGCTACGTTGATGGACGATGTGTGGAGTCTTCCGAATATTTTTTTAACGACTGAAGTATCCAAACAAATATCATGCAGGACCGATACAATATTGAAATACACTTTTGTCATTGCGCGTCTAAGACTATATGTGTTTTTACACACCTTATCTTAAGAGATTTACTGATTATCTAAAAAGTCACTTAGTCACATAGTCATAATTATTAACTCTTTAAATCTTACTTTAATTACATAGCTGCTGTGGTTTTAACAGTATGTGCGTAAAGAAATAATAATCTGCATTGAAAACCAAAAAAACACATAGCGGGTTTGTGAGTGACGCTTTTTCAACCTTTTAGTATCTACTGAATGCTCTCAGGAAATTTCTTGGCAATCTTTATGGAGTTTAAAGACACATACCGTGATGCGAGATTTTTCAGGTTAGCGCCTTAAGTTTTTTATACACGGTAGTAGAAAGATGTCAGGGTGTAAGAAGTTTAAAAAATATAGGCGTTATCAGATTGTGTGGTAGTAAGGATATATTTGATAATTTAATTCCATCTTCACAGTGTTAGCTTAAATTCTACGGTTCTGATATTTTTTGAAAGTCAATAAATAATTGGTGTAAGTATAAAGTTTGTGTTATAGTAACTACAATAAACAGAAAATGTTTAATTAAATAAATAGTTAATTAAAGAGAATATTAGATAACTGCCCAGTACATACCCAAATAAACATTTCCAATAAATTCGCCACTCACGTAGGTACGTAATATCGGCAGGGTACACGGTATGGGTACCTCCAGTACAAAAAAAGAGATACCGGCTTGGTGTTCCGTCTAGATCATTGGTATTTATCTACCAATTATCTGTACCTATTTCTTCACAAAATATCCGAAACATATAAAAACATCTTAAAATAAAAATGAAATGAAATATATTTCCGTTGTCACTACTTCCACAGATAAGCATAGCAGACCAAAAATCAAGCAGGTATTGTCTTGAACGCTGCCAATTCTTACAAATAAAACATTTTTCATTTTTTTTTTGATACTGACTGATCTTTTTAAAAACACTGTATAAATTCTCTCATGACATTTTAATATTTTTGTTGGCATTGGTTTGATTACTTACATGCTTTGATTATATCCTATTCAAAGCCATGATATTAATTTTTTCCCCGCATTCCGAATAGCCGGATGAAATTCGTACACACCGTCGAATACCGGGAAAATTAAAATACATTCGGAACCACCCCTTCGGGTTTTATATTTGAATAGCCGCTGCTAGGTTTTTATTTGTTTTGCAGAATGTTTGTTGCGCAAATATCAAAGAACTATTGTTTTTGTAAAGCTTAAGCCCCATTGTAGTGGTGAATTATAAATATTTATGGTATAGGGGGGCAAACGAGCAGTCTGAGCCATTTTCATGACTACCGACGCCCATAGACATCCGGATAGAGGATACACAGATGCGCTGCCACCTTCCTCCTCCTCTCTGGATGGGCCACGGGCTACTTACACACCATACGAAACGCGACAGCTGTGCTGTCACTTCACTTCGTTTTCTTGTAAGCGAGAGGTACCTTCCCAGTCGTGCCGGCGCAATTAGGCTGCATGCAAGCATGCAGTGTAGCACTACCTCTTTCTAAAAAGTCAGTCTTATTATGTTTTTTAACGTGTCTATCATTTGGATGCAATTTTGTTATTGTAAAGCGTTTGTTAATCTGCGTTCTGAAAGTACCAAATTTAAAATTACTGATGTTTTTCTTTCCTTGTATGTTTATTATACAAATTAAAAAACTGGCCAAGTGAGAGTTGAACTCGCACACCCAGGGTTCCGTACCGACGAAACGTATGTACAAAAGCCTCTCATCTGCGCAAGTACTTTAAGTCTTGGCCGGCGTTGCTGAAATTCGGCTATAGACACAATATTGTAACAGCACGATATTGGATTACTAATATCGGGTTCTACATACCTCCTTGATATCGGTAATTGCTAGTAACTACATGTATTTGCGGTAAACATCCTTGTTTTGTAGTTCTGCACTATTTGTAGAGTCTAGTTTCAAAATTTCGTTTAATTGCCCCTGAACTATAAATACCTGCAGTTACGTCTCTTTACATGGGTTGATACGATATCGATGCGCAAAAATTTCATACGTTGTAACAGCCGATGTGATATCGTAACGGCGCCTAAGCTAACCGAAGTGCTTTCTCACTCTTATTCTATCATTCCAGTACGATGGCAGTCCGACTCGATTGGATATCAGGTGATCCTACGCAACGTGCCCGTGCTGGTCACAGGCAGACCACAGTTGCTGACTTCGGACAACTTTCGTAGGAAATCGAACACTACAACACATTATGGTCAAAGGTAGGTCGTAAGATCCTATGTTTGAGTCCCAAACTCAAACTCTCACGATCATCGAGCCTTCTGCAGTACTTGCTATTTTTTAATTTTGTTTTAAACTCGTCCAAAATTTCCCGTGGCCAATTACGGTTGGTACCTAACAGTCCTTAGCACCACAGGACACACCAATTTTAGCAGCGGCGATCTGCGATTTAGCCGCTTTGTAGAATCTGAAGGTAGCGACCATACGCTCCCCACCTCACTAAATCGAAGCGTTAGGCGTTTTTTAATAAAAACGCCAAACGCGACCATTTAGTCGCTTTTTGCGTGCAGTAGCGAGTGTTGCCGATCGAGCTTCGGAGCTGTCGCTAAAACGCGCGATTTCGATACCGCGACTGAACTTGAGTGATCGCCGATGTAAAAGCAGGGACTCAAAAATACCTTTATAAAGGTAATACTGTCATCTGGGAGCACGGCAGTGCACCCGCCAAGTCGAGTGCGAAGCAAACACTGCCGTACCATCCTTTACTGGGACCACTTCGCCGCCCTATTTGAGAACCTCTGGATAAGACCTGAAGCCAGAAATTTCGAAAATCGTCATCCAGTAAGCTATAATCACATACTTAAAATCCAAAATTTTAAGTCTGTAGGTCACTTAGTTCCGAAGTCAAGCGAAAGCAAAGTTTCACATTCTGTCAGTCTCAACATTTACTGGATAAACATAAGACTCAACATTCTTTGTACTTTAGTGGGTACAAGTCAATGGCCAAGTCACACAACATCAACTATCGACATACACAACATAAGAAATCGCAGTAAGGAACCTTATACTTGGCACGATTTTGTCTAGATTTAATTACTTTGTAGAGACAAACAAGCAGCTCCATCGAGTGTTGCCTAATTTTATTACATAATGTTTTTGATGGGATAAGGGTTACACAATCAATCTGTTACAGAATTATTTCCGCAACCCTTTTTCTGTTTCGACAGTTTCTACTCAAATAAAAAACAGATTCAACGGTTACTTTATTTTTGTTTTAATAGAAAACGAAAAACACAATTTAAAACACTTTATGCGGATACCGGTAAAGTCCCTGGTTAAAGTATCACGTGTTTGTGGTGGGTCCAATCGTGTTCATGTTGGCCGATACAACTTTGACAGCTTGGCGACGCCGATATCGGATCGGACGATGTGAAGACGCTCCAAGCCCACTCTCTCTATCTTGTTGCTCGTTTGGGTATAATAGTGTATTGTTGCTATTGAACGTAATACAATGTGGTATCATTAGCTAATTGCTCACAATTATGGTATGTTATGCCTTTGTCTAGAATTTGGCAAAGGCTTAACATACCATAATTGAAATTTACAAAATATCGATCCTAGAAGAAAAATTGCAAGGATCAAACTTGTAGAGAATCAAATTTCCTACAACTTTTTTTCTTGCGGATTTACTGTAAAATTAAAAATGGCCGAGGTATTCAAGAAAACCCGTTTTTATAAAAAAAACCATTTTGGAATATACGCAGGTGCCTTATCCTCTCTACTTTTTGAATTTACACTCCCAGTGACAGAGGGACGTACGAAAAAAAATTCAAAAACCATACCCAGCCTATCGGGCTGGGTCGATTTTTTAGATATAATGACTGGACTAATAGTAAGTACATTGGTAGGTATACTCACCCATATTCTACTAACAATGAAAAATATTCTAGACACCACATCATATTCAAGCAGTAGCGACAAACTTGTCTATCTTACAATCTGTTTATTATAATTATTTTGTTTGTGACACATGAGTATAAATAATATTCTATCGAATAGATAGTTTATTTGAGGAACTGTAAATAGACGCTGACCTCTTGTAACACGCGCAAGATTGTTTACTGACAAGCCACGTGATAGATACGAAATCATACCAGGTACAGGCAAGTGAAGGTCGTTCCCGTACTACATACCAGAGGACAGAGAAAAAATACCAGACTCAGACTACTAAGGGACATGATAACTAATAAAAGTCGACAGACAGACGCCTGCATTAATTTTTTGGAAAACTGTTAATGGTATTTTTCAGTGATATAATTATAAACGACCAAGTTTTGGGTGAGTTATTTCCATGGGTTTTTCTCAGTGACCTGTGAGGTCTAGTCTAGTCTAGACAACGCCGGATTAACCTTTGGTCGAGCCCCGGGGCTTGAAGTCGAGAGTCGAGACCTCTTTAATTTTTGGTACCAAAATTATCTTCAATAAAAATATTTATATTGATCATCCGAATAGAACAGTAGATTTTCACTGCACAAAATTATATTGTATCTATTAAGTATCTATTTTTTATGACATAGGTACATTTATATGTAAGTAATTGAAATTGAGTAATCTCAACAAATCATTTTGTACTCGGTTTTAATAAATTGCCTTAAATAAGGTAAGTGCCTACATATTAAAAAAAATATTAATAATATTAATAATATTAATAATAATAATTAAATGTAATTTAATAAATTATTGCCAAATAATAATTAAATAATTAATAATTAAAGTGTGCACTGTGCTGGGTGCACAACCAGTGATGTTTCTCTGCAAGCGCAGTGGTAATTTTTGTTCTCTTTATTGAAAAGAAATTAAGCTCTCTAGAGGATATGAAAATTAAATCCACCATTTTATCCTGCTCTGACTCTAGGGTTGAAACGGCGGTGGATTTAATTAACTAACGTTCAAAGCTAACGTTCAAAATGTAATTTTTACATTTCTGTTTTTAATAAATACTCATTTTTCATTTCGATGAAACGAAATGAAAAATACATATACCTACATTCAGAGGTTTTATTTGTGAAAAGTTGAAATTTCAACAAAACAAAATCGTTGAGTAAATAATGTTGTCAATTTCTACGAGTTCATCCCATTGTTCAAAGTCTGTATTTGATGCGGTTTTCGAACAATGCTACAATTAAAAAACGTATAATGTTTGCAAACATATTTTTTATATAAATCATATTTCGTATCAAAGAGGAATCCCCCCTTAAGGGTTAATGTGGGGGTGATTTTATCGTAAATGAAAGCTGAAACGATTAAAACCACACGATGCATTTCGGTGTCTTTATAGTCCGGTCCGGTGAATAATTGAGAAGAAGAATTCTATTTTCGAATTGTTCGACTTCTTTTCTCCTTCTTCGACTCAGATGAATAAATGTTTATTCAACAACGGTTTTTTGCGCTAATATCCGTTACATACTTACAATAGTTTCAATAAAAGTGAACCTTTGCTGACTTGTGGTTGTGGAGTAGGCCTACTGGGGAAACTACGTTAAGAAAACGCGCTTAGTACATATTATTACCTCATAGGTGTCGTGGAAACGTGTGCATTTTGTGACGATTACAACTGTTACAACTTGCACCGCTATATCTCCGAAACGGTGGCTCGTAGCAAAAATTATCAATACATTTTTTATACATAATATATTTTATGGTCTACAATTTTAGTCTGAGGTAGGTATTTTATGTTAAGACTTACCGTTTTGCTGAAAACCGCAAAAAAGTCATTTTCTTGACATTTGACCTTGAATAACATTTTTTCCACACACGGGAATGATGGGGAACTTTCAGACTTTGTTTCTAATTGTCTTTTGGACAATGGTATCAAAATTCAGACTGTTGCGAATTGAACTAAAAGTCTTATTTGACCGGACTATTATCTGTATTGCATTATCACAGTGGTTGCCTAATTTCACGATTGTATGTCAAGGGTTGCCTTGATATCTGTCAAAGGTACTTCAAGGGTCTGTCAAGGGTAGTATAGATTGGAGTTTGGGCAAGAATGGAGGAAGCAAAATGCAGAAAAAGAGAAAAATCGAAAGATTGACAATTAGTAATTATACCTCATTTAAGTAAAATACCATAACATATTTGTATGATAAAATGAAATATGTACATATTATATTATATATTTCATTTCATACAAAATGAGTTCAAAATTTAAACAAACGTAGCTTTGTCAACTATACCCTGCTCATCCCATCAAAGGGTGGTATCACGTAACCCTTTGATACGATATGCTTGTTGTGCGACTCTGTAGTGTCATTAGTTTAGTATATTTGTATTTACCGGAAGTCTAGTGCTTACTGCCTCGTGGTCTAGTGGTAAGCGTGTTCAACCACAGATATGAGGTCCCAGGTTCGATTCCGGATCGGACCAAAAAGCGTTATTGGTATTTTTGAATTTCAAATAACAGTCCGGAGTCTGGAAGTTCGGTGAGTTACCATAGATGTACTATGGTGTGACACCCCCGTGCCCCTGAGAGAATAAAGAGTGCACTTGTGTCTGCGCGCACACTTGTGCACTATAATATTATCTCCTGCGTAGATGGCTCGTCTCTACAGACGGCCGCCATTGCTGAAATTCGGTTAGCACAAGTTTCAACTAGTACTTCCATGTTGCATTGCACCTTTATTAGGCCGACACCACCGGGAGGTAGCTCTAGCTCTAATGATACCTCTGTGAGGTGACTGTTACGATGTCTCGTGTGCGGAGTCTGCTTCCGGTGGCTCACAGAAGGTTTGCCTCCTCACTACAAGAACATTGAAAAGATTGTAATAAAATTAATTTAACAGATCGCATTGCGGTTTATTTATTTACTTAGTATTTTACACTCCGACGATTCAGATGAATAAATAGCTAGAGTAAAGTTCTTGATAAAAATGCAATAAAATAGTTTTATTAAAAGGAAAAAAAACTGGCCAAGTGCGAGTCGGACTCGCACACGAAGGGTTCCGTACCATTATCGACAAAAACGGGAGCTTATCTTTTGTATGGGCTAACACTGTCTAATAAGACGAAAAAAATGGAAAAAATCACGTTTGTTGTATAGTAGCCCCCCTTAAATATTTGTTTTATTTTAATTAAAATTATGTTTTTTAAAGACAATATATAACTTAATATTTTGTGAATATTTCAAGTGTCTACCTGTTGCCGTTGTCAACATCGAGCAAAAAAATCACGTTTATTGTATGGGCCCCCATAATATATAAATATGGCCCTTAAATATTCATATTATTTAATTTTTTAGTATTTATTGTTATAGCGGCAACAGAAATACACCATCTGTGAAACTGTCTAACTATAATAGTTCATGAGATACAGCCTGGTGACAGACGGACGGACATCGGAGCCTTAGTAATAGGCTCCTGTTTTTACCCTTTGGGTACGGAACCCTAAAAACGAGTTATCGTGACGATTTTCATGACTACCGACACATATAGACATCCGCATATTAGCAGATGCGTTGTCCTTCTTCCTCCTTCCACCTTCCTGGGCCGCCAGCTATCGCGATCTACTATAACAAATCGCGACAGCACAGTACGCAGTTAAGCAGGTATCATGTAAGCGAGAGGTACCTCCCCGGTCGTGCCCATTCGGCTGCATGCATGCAGCGTGGCACTACCTCTTTAATCTTATTATATCCAACATAACGATCAAACTATATTACAACTATAAACCCGATATTTCCACGGAATAGAAAATTAAGCGCAAAGCCTCGAGGCGAAACTAATTCTTAGTTCACGGAAACTTGTGTTCAGAGCTTAACCGGAACACGCCCTTTTCCGAGAAAACCCGCTTACTGGAACTACCTTCCTCTTTCCATCCCGGCTCCCAGCCCCCCTGCTGCATCATTGGCGCACGAGTCCTGGTGAAGCGCCTCCCATTTCCGCGAACTACGCTGTTGCGGATTATTTCCATATTCCGCGAACAATTAATTACCGGATCCAATTAAAATAAATATTTGCATTATTATGTAAAATAATATTTGCAATGTTCGTTTTAATGATCACAATTTGAGTCTTCTGCAGGCTATTCGGGCCAGCACGATGAAGGTACTTGTAGTTGCTTTATGTATTTCAACACGATATTCTTTTTAAGTCTAGTGAAAACACATTTGTATCTTTGCTCGACGCTTCGGGTTACACCAGCCCTAGTCACGAATCGACTCTACGAAGAAGGTACTACTCACAGAACTGCGTGATTTTGTAGTGTTTCGTGCGGTTCGTAAAGTCTGGTGGCCGATTGGGGATTAATCGGAAAAGTCGAAGCATCGTTTTGGCCTTTGTAGTGGGGAAATTAATGATCGATCCCATTGTATACACGATGCCGGCGTAGTGACAATGGGCTATTTTCCAGTATTAAAAATATAAGCTTATTAAATGTAATCTTTAATTAATATGATTTATGAAGTCATTATGTAGTGAAATAATTAGTAAATAATCAATATTTTATTTTAAAATCTATTTTTAAAAATACGTATTTTTATTCATGAGTCACGTGATACGAGACGATTTGAAATTGATTATGACGTCAGTATTGCGTGAGCTCTATGGTAGCCCCGGGTACCGTAATATGCGTAGATAGTAACTAAGTTGTCAATTGTCATTTGTCAAAGAGTTGTAGGTCATAATTTTAATATTATGGTCACTGTTAAATGTTGATACTTGGTACAAATGTTTGTTATTACAAAGAGAATACAAAATAAACAAATGCTACATATGAAATAAGTCACATACATAAGTCATTCACTACTTGACATTTAGGATACAGAATGCCTACATCACAGGACGCCATTTTGCTTAAAGAAGCGTTTTCGCGGGTCTTTAAAATTTTGAATTTTGAATTTAAAATTTGAGAGTAAATACTTATCAGAATAAAAAATAAAAAAATGTATAAGGTCATTGATCACTGATAAACATTCTGGAGTGGTTTTTGAAAACTTGGAAAATAGCCCATTACCGGTGGCACAAGGAAGGGGGAGGAGGAAGGTGGACAAGTAATCTGCATAACCTCTATGCGGATATCTGTGGGGGCCGATAATCACAAAAATGTCTCCGACTGCTCATTTCATCTCTTATCCAAAAAAAATTACAGGTTACGATCGCTGATTTTTTCTCCCCATTCCATAAAAAGAGATATTGTGTTAATACTTTTTTTCGGACATGGAGTTTTGCTGTGGAAACGAAGAGAAGCCCTATACAACCTCCAAACAGATTGCTATGGGTCGGGCGACGTGAGTACGGCTGGGGTGGATAGGGGAAGCGACTCACTCGAATTATTGCCAAAATATCTTTGTGTATTGATAAAGTAAGCCGACTTTGCCTGAGTGATTATGGGGTGACAGCTGCCTATAAAAATAAAACCGGCCAAGTGCGAATCGTACTCGCACACTGAGGAGTCCGTACCGTGGAAATGTAGGTAGTAGGTCTCTGCGACATTTTTTATAAGAAAATAAATGTC
This sequence comes from Calycopis cecrops, assembly GCA_001625245.1. Taxonomy (NCBI): domain Eukaryota; kingdom Metazoa; phylum Arthropoda; class Insecta; order Lepidoptera; family Lycaenidae; genus Calycopis; species Calycopis cecrops. Next base: position 193,839 of record LUGF01006994.1, on the reverse strand, counting down.
ATAGCGTTTGTATGCATGACAAAATTGTATTAATTTGCGTTTTTTGAAAATGTATTATTTCTTAAAAGCTAATTGTGATATCTCGCTCAAACCAATTTTCGTTGATAGTTTCTATTGAGATCTACATCATATATATTTTTTAGATTTCTCACTATTTTATTTTAAAAGTTATAGGGGCGGGGACACTCATTTTTGGAAGCGTCAATTTTCAAACAATTGATTTTGACGAAGAATGGTTTTAGTAACCTTAATCAACATCAAACATACATCAACCTACAAATTTTGAACTATATGGCCCAATAGTTTCGGAAAAAAAATGGCTGTGATATACGGACGGACGGACGGACAGACAGTCAGACATGACGAATCTATAAGGGTTCCATTTTTTGCCATTTGGCTACAGAACCCTAAAAAGAAAAGCTCCAGTTGCAGAAGTGCAGAAAAATTAAGATGAGACAAGAAATTGTTGGATAAACAACTCCTTTTTTATAGTAAAAGGGGGCAAACGAGCAGTTGGAACCATTTTCATGACTACCGACGGCAATAGACGTCTTAATAGATTTTATACAAATGCGTTGACCTTCTTCCTCCTCCCACCTTTGTGGGCCACCGGCCACTTACCGAAATACAGCACAGTGGTGTTGTGTAAGCGAGAGGTATTTGACATCGAAATTTCATTTAAAATGTTTTATGTTTGGAAGTTACTGTATACGCGAAAGTTGCTCTGTCTACATTGTTCTGTATAACCTCTATTCTATGGTTACTATTCCTCTATGCTAATGCGTTTTTAGCGGTTTGTTAGTGACTGGTGGTGGGGAGAGAGGAGGGAGGGAGGTCAACGGATCTGCGTAGAAATTGTGCAGATGTATATGGGCATTTCTTATGATTATTCCGATAGATAATTGCTACCAAGGCTGTAGGTCGCAACATGCCTATCGCTGCTTCAACTGTTTATCCCGATAAATAAATTGCCATAATATAGAGTAAGACAACACGATTTTGACTATCTAATAGCAAATATTGAATTAGTAAAAAAATATTTTTTTTAAATGCCCAGTATTTAAAAAAACCCACCCCTCGTTCCCAACGCTGCTACCCCCGAGTCGCCAGGGTCAACAGCGGCAACCACAACGACCCTTTGATATGATCTCAGTGAGCCCGAGGGAAAAGATAAAACTGTTTTGGTATCCGCAACAAATTTAGTCAGAAAAAAGTAGGAGAAGGAAGTAATTCCAATTGCCCTCCCTAATTAAATAAGAAATAATAATTACTAGGTTTTACCCTCATATGCTGCAAATATTGAATAATAGTATAAATAGACGAAAATAGGTAAATACGCACTATTTCATAACTATCCAAAAAATAAAATAAGATAGATCGAGGTAATTATATCGTATATATAGCTTTAGAGAAAGAGTTAGACACCTTTTATGATGAGTTTTTTGGCCTCTATTATGAAAGTTACGAAAGTAGTTTTGTGCTTGGGAAGATAATTGAATGTGCAATTCAAAGACAAGTTTGTTCTGGTGATTCAAAAGTTGACTTCACAATCGTCAAATTAGAATAGGTAGGATGGAGATTTGCAAATACCTAAACGTCAAAAACGAAATGAACGTTAAACAGGGCAAAAATAAATTACTAAAAAGCTTTTCCTAAATAACGTTTAGACCTAACGTCCTTGCCGAGACAAATTAAAAGTTTTACTTACAATGTGGAAGTACATCCTCCAAGCAAGAGTGGACGGATCTTGGTATGTGGCGCTCTGTACTATCTGTCTAATGGCCTGAAGATGTGTTGTTGTAGTTACTGTTTTCCTCAACCTCGTTTATGTTAGTCTACAAAGCTTTGTCGACTTACAAATTATACTGCGACTAACCAGAAGACCACATGTCGAAAGTGAACTAAAACATCCGAAAATAAGAAGAATAAGCTCACCAATATGCCAAAGGGCTGGTCACACTTAGAAAAACTGGTGGCAGATGGGATAATAATAATAATAATAATAATAATAATCATTTATTTCAGATCTATTAATCCATGGTGTTAGTTTACATTTTATACTTATATTTAGTGTTAGTAATTACATAATAAATTTAAATTCAATAAAACAAAATAAAACTATACAATAAAACATTCAATTCAAATACATACATATCACAATCAATTCTAAACGTTACATCTCGACTTTTGGGACATTTGGGAGTTTGTCAGTAAATGAACCATGGAACAGTGGTTCATGTACTGGCAATCACCACGTCCTGTCCCTGATAATAAGGTTCTAGAATGGGGTTTAGGGTTGGGGAGATTCGCCAAATGGAACGTTATCTGTGCATCAGCTTATTCGGGATTATTGCTAGTATCAGGGGGTCTGTCGTCTAGGTCATTCAAACAGGGGAAGGATAAAGCCCACTTCATGCTTGCACTATCAATCAGTGACAGTGCCAGCACATTTTAAAAGGGGCTGTTGGTGGAGACAATTATCACTTATATGATTACAACAATGTTTGATAGTAATAAATATTTATTTATCGCATTAATTTCATAATGTAACTAAGTAGGTACCTACCTACTGAATTCGTTGTCATTCCCTTCTTTATTATCACTCGGGTGTTATTGAAAATCGGTGCCGGTGAAATTTTCCGACGTAATTCATCTTTCTCCTCGCATTGTATTATTTTGCATGAGTAGATAAGAAAAATATACTTTTTTCCAATAATAAGACTATTTGGTACTGCGGCACTTTCTCCGGCTACTTTTTCGTACTTTTTTGTAATTGGGTGCTTCCCTTCGCTCCCTCGGTGAATTTTTAACTTTTTTTGTACACGCAGGGGAATATAATTTACTTAGGCTAGCTAGGTGCCTCGGTGACTCCTAGATAGGTACAGTGTCGATCTCAGTATTTAGGATGCCACCGACTAAGCCCGTGCTTTCAGCCGCTTTAATTAGAGGGTCTCGGATCTGCAGGCAGCAGCATCCCTCCAGCGACAGGTTGGCCTCGGCGAAGAGGCCAATGTCCAAGTCGGACCCGCCAGTAAAGTTACCATAAAATAATAATCACCGGCAACATTCATGAGGTCATATTTTTTGTACCAATATTGCTGAGTAGGATTCTGCCGAGTAGAATCCATAGCCAACATTCAGGTTTGGAAGTATAAAACGGGCATTAAGGCGGATTATTGCGCGCTCTGGTACATTACGTCTAGCTATATTGGTGGTGGTGGTAGATTTAATTGTTGACGTTCAAAAAGTAATTCCTGTAATTCTATTTTGAATAAAAAAATTTTCTTTCTTTTCTTTCTTTCATTGAATAAGTTATAGCGCCGAACACATTTTAGTGGACTTTTACTCAGCCCTATTCAATCCTGGTAGTAGTTAATCCATCGCTATAAAAAAGGGTTCGTTTTTGAAGAGGTTAGACGTAATGTAATATAGAAAGAAAGAAAAAAAAAAGAAAGAAGCGATAGCGATATATACAATCTGACTTTAACTATTAAACAGTCAACCACGTCAATAATTTATCAAATATCATAATTATAAGTGCAATAATGCGATATGCTGCCATCTGGATGTATGCCGACGTGTTCCTGGACCTCAAGTGAACGTGAGGTATGATTAGTGGTTTAGTAGATAAACCTAGTGCCTCCTAGTGCTGCGAGTCCTACGTAACTAAAGGTGTTCGCACATTATAACCACACGACGCCAACTCCCCTCCAACTCAACTCGACGTATGGCATTCAAATGTAAGATTTATGTTATGTCCCTTAAAAGTGAATTAGTCGAATCGTTATATAATGCAAGCACCTTTATACGTCCTGCGATCGGTCTTCGAGCATCCTCGCTCCCTAGGGTACGCGTCAAAGCATTCCCAGACGTTAAAAAGATTTAATAAGCTGTGGGCAATTAAAATATAATCTTCAATTTCCGATATAATACGATAGTAATCTTTGAGTCATTAGCCAAATGGAGCTAGATCAAAGACTTATATTTAAAAGGCGTCTGTTATTCAGTTATCGGTTTATATTTCAGTGTGATACCTTTAATCATGGACGTACCTAGGTTCTGAGCCAGAGGGGGTGCAAATCTGATTTTAAGTAGTACTTACTGATAGTAAGTAGTAGGTAGTACTTAGGAGGTTAAGAGAATCCAGGGGTATCAAATGAGTGAGAGTTTGTGCAGGCGAAATTGGGCAGCCATGCTGTCGTTCTAAAAATATATTTGATGTATGTAGGTACAATGAGGTAGGCTTGATTCTTTTCAATGGCAGACGGATGATGACAATGAGACACACATACGTACATACATACATACATACGTTACAATCAACTCCTCGTATTAAACTTAATAACATATCAGTAAAACGCAAAGAATCCCTCTCATATTTGGGTTTAGTCATCGAAAATAAATTCACCTTTTTAGAACATATAATACAAACTGGAGAAAGAGCTAAAAGAAACTTTTACGCCTATTTTAGTAATAAAATATCGACATCTACGTGGGGCCTATCATTTAAGACCCTAAAAATTATACACAATTCGACTTATCTAGGAACCATATGCTACGGATCTCCAGTGTGGGCAGACAGGGCTACTATAGGCGCAGCCCGACGTAAACTTCTACAAAGCCAAAGACTGGCATTAATATTTTTATGTAAAGCTTACCGCACCGGCAGCACGGAGGCCTTACCAGTTCTTCCGGAGTTTTACCAGTTGATCTTGAAATTCAACGTCGAGCAGCTATGTACTACGAGTATAACTCGAAAAACCTCTATCACCCAAACTTTATAGAACCCCAAGACAGACAGAAGATAACAAAACTATTTAATCCAATAGATGTAACCACCCAAAACTTAATAAATGAATGGCAAGATTGTTGGTCTAATACAACTAAAGGACGTCACCTATAGGTATAACTTTTTTCCATGCGTGCGAGAACGATTATCTACCCTGACTCGAAGTTGATCATTACGTTTCTCAGTTTCTAACTAGTCACGGCAATTTTAAAAGAAAACTTTTTGGTTTTGAACCGGTACCCTTACCCCTCTTTGATTGCTCAATAGAAGTCGACGAAAATGAACAAACCGCACATCACATCCTACGGGAGTGTAGTCTTTGGCAAGCTGAGAGAAATGTAATGCTAGATAACATTCGTAGTAACTGTAACTGGCGTAGTCTATTATAGCGACCTCGTGGTAAATTTAGGGAACTTTCGTGCATTCAAACAATTTTGTCATAAATATTACTGGCAGCAAATAAATATAACTCGATCATAATAATACCCCTGATAACAACAAAGTTTCCATATCAATTCATTTATTTATATTTCCGTAGTGCATAGTAGCCGTGCTTCACCTAGCTGCTCTCTCTACTTCTTGACTTATTTACGTCACTGCAATCTTGTACTGTCTCCCGCTTTATTAGGAAGGGAAATTGGAATTACCTACTTCCTGCTCCTACTTTCTTCTGATTAAATTCGTTGCGAATCCCAAAACAGATTTAGCTTTTCCCTCGGGTTCCCTGCGATCATCTCAAAGGGTCAACTGTGGTTGCCGCTATTGATCCTGGCGACACAGGAGTAGCAGCGGTGAGAACTAGTGGTGGCCCAAAGCCCGATTTCAAAAAAAAACAAAAGAAAAGATTTCTGCCCAGGTCGAGTCAGTGTAACAAACCATGTCCTGAATATCCATCTTACAATTTCAACGAAGTAATCCCTCTGAGTTTCTTTCGCCGGTTCCTTGCAGGTTTGTATTAGTAGTTAATTTTTTCATTAACATATTCTACGAAACTCAGATTTTTTTTTGTTTTTGAGATAATTTTTAACATCTCAACGAAATTTAATTATACACCTAGACTCACTACAGAGCAAATACTTGTATTAACTCTGTGCTCAATCTACACTTATCTTAAACACAATGCGCCGTTTGAATAGCGCAGCTAGCGCTATCGGCTAGTGACACGAAATAGTTGGTTGAGAATTTAATTTTTTTTGTTATGGTAATACTTATATGGTAATAGTACAAAATATCTCTAGGTACAAAAATATACAAGATAATAATGTAGGTATGCGTTGCCTTTGTAATGATATGATGCACACAGTCCTGTGTAGGTATGGTAAGTAATATGAGCTTACTAAAGTTCCTAAGAATCTATTTGCAATAACTGCAAATATAATGCAATGCATCGCACTCGAGTCAGTGTCCGTACTCCGTAGTTAAACCGCCAGGAAGGTCAATGCACTCGGCGCTACATGCGATAAATCTATCTTAGGTACGAATTTAATGCAAGTAGTTTTAAAATATTAAGACGTCTACCTCGTCAAAGTGGTGAGAAAATATCTCCAGGCAATCCATTGTCATTATTTTATTTTTCACTTAGTATGCAATAATATTGCAAGAATTATAAATCACTCACTTAATTAAAACACATCACACAACCACTTTAACACCTAATCCTTTGACTTGTTTATATCGTTTCCGATGAAAAATATTACCGACTTTCATTTTGGTAAACTACACTGATTGTAAGCCGGCTCTGTTTTTTAATTGATACGATTTTTTAATGTTTATATTTTTAAGTGGCGTAGCGACATCTGTGGTTATATTTCTAGAATCTTTAGCGTGTTAGTATTGTCATAGCTGTATAGATGGCGTTAAGTTTATCATGTCCCAGAATACATAAAAATATGTTTTACTAGTTACTATTTAAGTAATACAAATGCATATAGTTGGCTGATTTTTTAAACTAGATTAAAACAGGCCGAAAAAGTCACCTATATCATAATGAATTAATAGGAACAGATTATAAAATCAATTTCTTCAGCCGTGGTAGAGTTTATCTTGCGTAAACATAGATGTCACCTAAAATCCTAACCACTATAATAGTTTCACATAGATTTGTTAGAATTTGTTAGAAAGAAAATAGATTTGTTTAAAAAAAATAATTTATGTACAAAACAATTTTGTCGAAAATTTATTACAATTAAACGATTCATACACTGAAAGTTTACGTTCAGTCCATATAGTAAATTTTATAGCTTGACATAGATGGCGCTGCACATCTTTGCTGAAGTATTTATGTATAATCCAGGTCTTTACTCGAGGAATTTAGGCATCATCTGGGGAGAGAGCTTAAGACTAAATGTGTAACACTAATTGTGACTACAGCGGTAGCAATATAAGTATAACCTACATCCCATAGCTAACAGTGAAAGCGCATAGAAAATATATGTGCATAAATTGCTGTATCTACGTCGTGTGGACTTAGAAGTATTTTTTTTCTGTGCTTCAAGAGAACGCAGACGTCAGTATTTGACATGAGTTTTAGCTGGATCCTTCCACACGTTCCTGTGGAAGGTCAGGACACGGCCTACAGATACTACAAGGCTTTAGATTTTTTCTTTTATAGTGTAAGGCGACATGCAGTCTGAACCATTTTCATGACTACCGCACCCTTAGACATTCGTATAGAGGTTATAGCTGCAGATTGCCCTCCCTCCTCCTCCCATCTCCGTAGTCCACCAGCTATTTAGACGCCGCACGAAACGCGACGGCACAGCTGTCATTTTACGCCGGTGTCGTGTAAGCGGGATCCCGGGTCGTGCCGCAGTCGGCCCAATTCAGCTGCAGCATGTATGCAGCGTGGCACTCTTATATAATAATAATAATATTTAATATCTGTGGATATATCTCACGACGTTAGCGGGTTAGCCTAGCCCCGTGCTAAGTACCGTAAGGACTTGTGTTACGGGTACTAGACAACGGAATATATTTAATATGTTTAATATGTTTGAAATACATATAAATACATAGATAAACATCCATGACCAAGGCGGGATTCGAACCTGCGACCCCTGGCGCAACATGCTCCGCTTATCCGAGCCCGATACCACTGCACCAGCCTGGTTGTCTTACTAGATCCTATGTTCTTTAGTGTTAACACTGAAATCCATCTAAAAATACCATATCCGGTTAGCATCAAGATATTTATTTCGCTAGTGTTACATATTTATACAACCCAGATCACGAAGCGCATACATTACTTTATCTGCGTTGTCATCTCTTATCAGCACAATAAGGCGAGATCTAACTCATACAAGACGTGGTTTACATAATTATGCGATGGCCAGTGGCCACCTGGTACTATGTTACCCGACTGTAGGAAAACGGTAATGATTATTTATTTATTAAGGATCGCCAACAAGGCTCACAATACATACATATAAATTAAATTAAACAATAAAGCATACAAAATAAAAGGTATTTTCTAGGAAATGTAGGAGATGTCAGTAAGACATCTCATTACGTGCCTCTGTGATCCCTAAGGCTGTGCCGGACAGAGCTACCCATACGGGACAAGCTTGGAGGAGAGGCCAGACTAGGAGCAGCTCGACTCGGGGTCCTCCAGCCGTCCCTCTGAATCAGCGAGAGCGGCGTGGTTTGGAACGAGTGGCGGGTCCGATTTGGACATTGGGAAAGTAGCACCACGTTGTAAAAAATGACATTAAGAAGCGACGGCCGGTTATCGCAGGGGTCACAGTCCACAGACCACAACCCTCCACTCCACCTCCTATACATATGTACTTTCAAAGCTCGTTCATTATTATCAAATGAAAGATTATTTGAATTTAAACCATCACTATCGACACTCTACTACACTATCACTAAATACGACATCATTGGATTATCGGAAATCAGACGTACAAGCTATAATATAGAAGAAAGCCAAGACCATATATTCTGCTACTATGGTGAGACTAAAGGTCAATATGGGGTAGGTTTCCTTGTAAAAAAACACCTAAAATTCAATAACAAAACCTAAAATACAGAGAGGTTCACTGATATCAACGAAAGAATCGCCATACTACGCTTTAAATTTGATCAATCTTTATCTATTATTCAGGTTTATGTACCAACCTCCACCGCAACTAAACTGGAAGTAAAAGAATTCTACGATCACATACAAGTTGCCATTAAACATTGCTGTAAAAAGTTTTGGGTATTGGTCAAAAAAATTTACAAACAAAAAACAATTAGCGGGAAATCATTTTTCAATTGTTTTCAACACATCAAAGTTCTACATACGCAACGAAAGTGGAATTATGCCGAAAAGTTTTTACAGCGATGATTTTTTATGATTTTAAAAGGTCTCTCTCCGCAAGACTGTGCCGCTCGTCTGCAAAATGCTTTTGGGAGAGAAGCACCTCGTTTGAGCACCGTGAGACGATGGTTTGCTGAATTTGAGAGAGGTCCAGTTTCTTTACATGACGAATCTCGTGAAGGGCGGCCTTCACTGTCGTCAACGAAAATAATGTGGCTACTGTTAAGCAGTTAATTGAAGAAAACCCGCGGATTACCTATGAGACAATTCGAGGACTATTGGGGATTGGTATGAGCCAAATTTAGAAAAATTTGCACGAAGAATTAAAAGTTTGGAAACTATGTTGTCGTTGCTCGCGCGGAATGGTGCTCACAGATGCTACTGAAGTACGACCAAGGACATTCTAATGCTGTATATGACATTGTCACAGGAGACGAAACGTGGATTAGTTGTTTATTTTAACATATTTTAACATATTCACATAATTTTGATTTGTATCAAAATTATGTGATGAAATTAAAATATTGTAAAATAATAAGATGTCAGATATTATTGCCACCTAGCTGATGTCACATATATTTTATGCTTCGAAAGGTTATCACAATTATATGATGTATTTTGATAATTTTGATTTGTATCAAAATTATGTGATGATATTAAAATATTGTAAAATAATAAGATGTCAGATATTGTCGCCACCTAGTTGATGTCACATATTTATGATTCGAAAGGTTATCACAATTATATGAGGTATTTTGATAATTTTGATTTGTATCAAAATTATGTGATGATATTAAAATATTGTAAAATAATAAGATGTCAGATATTATTGCCACCTAGCTGATGTCACATATTTATGCTTCGAAAGGTTATCACAATTATAATATGATGTATTTTGATAATT
>LUGF01006994.1:163552-176832 GCA_001625245.1 Calycopis cecrops | reverse complement strand
TGATTTATTTGATGCGCAAATTTAGTGTGCAATTCAGTATTTTTGTTAGCAATTTTGAATACTTTGATAGAAAAATGTGGATTTACAGTTGTAAGATTAAATACTACCCTTTATAAATGCAAAGTATCTACAATTTATACAACCAGGCTGGTACAATGGTACAGGGCTCGGATAAGTGGAGCATGTAGCGCCAGGAGTCGCGGGTTCGTATCCCGCTGAGTCATGGATGTTTTTTTTTTCTTTTTTTTATTTTATTTTTTAGTACAGGCGGCAAACGAGCAGTCAGGTCACCGAGATGATAGTGTTTTCCGACGCCCACAGACATCTGCGTTGCGTTGCCGGCTATGTATCGTAATGAAAATCTTAAATGCATTAAAAAACATATTAAATATATTCCGTTGTCTAGTACCCGTAATACAAGTCCTTACGGTACTTAGCACGGGGCTAGGCTAACGTGGTGTGTGTCACTTAATTATAGTTTCTGAGTAAAACCTCGGACAGACAGACGGACATGGCGAAACTATAAGGGTTACTAAGGAACCCTAAAAATCACTAAAAAATAAATTTATTGAGTATGTCAAAAGTCGTAAAACAAATATTGTAAAAATTGCTAGCTAGATCTGTATCTGAGAGCATGCTGTTTTACAAATAACCCTGTATATTACATATAATATAACACGATTTACCGTTATGTAAACGATTACAAATTATTACAAAATTGTAAGTTAATTGGGCGTTTTAGAGCTGGATACCCAATTAAAAAGATTGGGAACTGCGAACCGTCCGCGCGGAACGCTGTGCAAAAAAAATCCTTGAGAAATGAATAATTGCGAATATATTCTATTATATTATATACCTACCTATATTAGCATATTTTTTTTATGATAAAAGTATTGTAAAAAAATATCGTGTTAAAGAAAATTAAGGGCCACTGAAATAGAATGGGTAGTGTAGTGTAACTTGATAAACTACTTTAATGATGTATTGTAATGTCAAAAATATTAGAGAATATATATTACGTTAATTTGTTAAGTTTATCATTATCATTGTTTTTTTAGAAGTAAACTATAAAAACTGCAGAAGGTATTATTTCATAATTTTTATCATTCATAACTTAATATAATAAATGAAATATGTCACCACTAAAGAGAGTTGAAACAAATTAATACTCTGTTTCTATGTCTGTAAAAAATGATTTGCTTAACTTAAAGCTTACCATCACCATCTTAGACTTCAATAAAGACCAAGGCGGCTTCTAAGTAATTTTTTTGTTTAATTAACTTATAACAAATCTTATGAAAAATGCGAATCACCTTTAATTAATTATTATCTTAATAAATTATTACTACAATCTATTATAATCCATTAACTAATTATTATGGCAACTATTATTATAATTCGAGTGATGGTGATTAACAATTACCTTATAAGTAGTACCTAATAGTAGGAGCATGTTCGGGTAATGTGTACCGTGTGTGTATGTACNCGAAGATGCTGCTACCTTAAGTACCGTGATGGGGAGGCTGGCGAGCCTCTGATCCCCAAGGCTATGCAGGACATGACTACATATCGGATAGGCCAGACTAAGAGCAGCTTAACTGACCTCACTGCACCGGAGCGTTGGGGACCCCGCAGGGGTTTTGTCGTTATTGCACCATCAAATGTCGAGTCCGACATGGGTCTAGGGGCCACTCAGGCTCCTATATATGATACATAAATGTATTCCCTTGGGTCAACAATAAAAAAAATCTCACTAAACTCAACTACAGTTATTCGATTGATTCGGACCAATGATATAGATTCTACAATAGTTTATATCAACCGCATAAATCAACATAAATAAGCAGTTGATGTTGATTTTTCTTATCATTATGCACGTTATATGTTAATATGTTATACATAATGTATAACTTCCTCAAATCCAACTTGGTGGTGTCTAATTATAGACCAGTTTCAGGATGTGAGGCTGACAGATTGAGAGCAAGTGAAATGATACATTGCATAGGTAAAGTACTGACAGTACTACAGTTCCTTCCTTTCTGTATATGGGCCTTCTAATAAATATGGCTGTAGTGTAAAACTAATAACAAACTGCTTTTAGTAACAGGCCGTGACAGGGCGTAAAGTGACAGCTGTATGTCAGTCGCGGTGTGAATGTAGTCTGTGGCCCACGAATCGACGAGGATGGAGGGCAACGCATCTGTATAGTCTCTGTGCAGATGTCAAAGAGTGTCGGTAGTCATGTAAATGGCTCGGACTGCTCGTTTGCACCCTTAAACTATATAAAAAAACTTTGTCACTGTATGTCACTCTGGTATACATTCAAACGTGTAGGTACATACGAGCGCCTTGCTTTTTTTATACGGGTGCAAACGAGCCTTTTGAAGACTTCCGACGCGACGCGACGGTTGCCATGGTGTCCCGGTGAAATATAGACCTAAGAGATACTATATTTATTTATGGTATAAGGGGTTAAACGAGCAGTGGGAGGCATTTTCGTTACTACCGACGTCTATAGACGCATAGATAAATAGGTTTTTGTTGACAAATGATGTGAAATTTACAAGAATCTGCTTACGTAATACTCATGCCTAGGGAGGAAATCCTGGTCAAGAGTTAGTATGTGTCCTGTGGCAGGATATTTCAAATTTTGACGGTACATGTTTAAAAAATCTAAACAGGTTAGATATTAAACAATTTACTGTGGCTATACACCCCTATTACTTCATCTACATTGATACCTCCTAATAATTCCTGTATCGCATTTGGGTTTCAGATTTTATTCATCAGCGTCAGTGAACCCTTCATGGTCAGTCGTTCCGCTTTTGAAATTTCCATTTTTAATTGAACACGAGCACGTGTTGGCAATCGACATGACAGCAACTTGTGCGGCTTGCTTTTTATTGGGAACGAGGGAAAACGCAATTACCACCCGTCAACTACTCTTAATGGCGTGCGGAACTCGCAGTGATCACATTTTTTTTATTTATTTATTATCAGCATTGTCTCCTCCCCACCAATGGGCCACCGGCTACTTACAAGACGCACGACGTAATAGAGTAGTTACTTTACGCCGGTGTCTTGTCAGCGACAGGTATAAGCTTGCCGGCCTCATCCGGCTGTAGTGGAGCATGGCGCTATCTCGTCGTCACCGCCGACTTAAGACGAGGGATTTTTGTCTGCGGACTTTTTTGTCCGCTAAAATAGATCGCTTACAACTGTATCAGGGGTTAAAAGTACGTGATACTTTGGGTACATTTACAACAAAAATCCCTCGTAGGTATACGCAAGCCTTTAAAACCCCGAGAAGCCGATAGTACTTATTGCACGGCCATTGGCGAGGTGTCCTGGATCAATAACGGTACAGGGAACCTCGACAACAGAGCCCCTCAATAGGAAACTATAAACTATAAACTATAACTATTATTCTATATATAACTATAACTATATAACTATAAGCTACTTCACAGAAGTGTTACTTTAACTGTACGTTTAAAACTATTCAAAACGTTAAAATTGTTATACGAATCCATTGTGGTTCTTTTAACCCTAATCTTATTAATATAATAAATAAATGCAGCAGCAGTTTTTGCGTGAAGTTGTAACAAACAAACAAACACAAACTTTGACACACATATAGAGAGTAACAAGGATTAACACATAGAATAGTTTTTATCCCGAAAAAATTTTCCTATGGGAAGCCATGGGACGATTTTCCACTGGGTCGAAATTTACGCGGGTGAAACCGCGGGGCGCAGCTATAATATTATAAATGTGAATGTGAGTTTGTTTGTTACGGTTTCACGACAAAATTTCTCCAACGATCATCATGAAACTTTGTACATATATACCTATCTAGGTATACTATACATAATATTAAAAGAACATAAGACACTTATTATTATAAAAAAATGATTACGGCTGCGAAGCCGCGGTTAAAAGCTAGTTATAGAATATATAGTTAATAATTATAGAATAGTATAGCTAGTTATAGTTATAGAAACAAAACGCAATAATTAAGTACGGCGGTAACGGACATCGTGGGCGAAACCGCGGGGCACGATTAGCTTCGCAGTAATTAAGTGACAAATAAATTATAGCCGAAGCAGTGAAGGGGTCATGCTTATTTACTAGATACTAGTTACTCAGAGGTCCTTGTTGAATAGTGAACGGACACTAGATTACTTTCGACCTATTCTGTCACAGTTTTTTGGAAAAAAACTAATATTTTGAGGCTTGGCATTTAGGTTAAAACTTATTGATCCTTTGTTACATTTATAAATACAGATAAGCTTTGAAGACGAGAATCTATAGGTAGAAAGAAAATCGAAGTGTATGTATGTGATGTGATGTGATAGGTATATGAAGTGGAAGACTAGTGCTGGTGAAAATTGGGACCAATTTGTGATACTTAAAGCTGATTAGGTAGTAAGATAAAATGTATATTCATATTCATATATCACAAATAAACCATTTTACAAAAATCTGCATGATTATATTTTTTAATTTTACGAGTTCTTAAAATTTCTGAAAAGGCTAAATTCTATAACATTCACGAATGTTGAACCTAAATACATTAATAACATAAGCTACATTTTAATACCAAAACAGTCTGCCTTCGTCAGAAAGCAAAAAATCTCTAAATAACGTGTGTTGATGAGCTGTCTTATCCCAATATTTTTACGGAATCAAAACTTGCGCAGTTGAAACTACCAATTAGATACCACTACGAAACGTCGGCAACGCATTTGTTAGATCTCTGGTGCTACTGATGTCTATGGGCTTGGTGATCACTTTACATCAGGTGACCCAACTGCTCGGTTGCCTACTATGCTATAAAAATTTATTCGTTCCCCGTACCCCGTTCTGCATCCCTCATTAGCCTATACGCAATATATCGCATCGCATAATATCGCAAAGAGCCCTGCTGTCGGTAACATTGCCGACAGCTGTACTTAGTCTTATGTTGTATTGTGCAATCATTATTTCATTGTTATAATTACCATTTATATCATCATAAAGACCATTTAATAAACTAATGTAAGGACGTGATAAACTTGCAAAATTCATTACGAGACCAGATTCAATTAACTTTTTATTACAAGTTCTGAGAAGTTGTGTTCCGAGAACGGTGAGTTGTCCACGGGCCTTACCGGATTGTCTTTTTACACCGTAAAATATTCCACTCTAATTTTTTGTTCCATTATACTGAGTGCAAGCTATCATTATTGCTTGAATAACGATGAAAACATAATGAATTTAATTACCTGCTGACGTTATCTAGAATCAATTGCCAGACGCACAGATTTTCAGAAGGTTATGTAATTAGTCTCTGTAAGAGGTAGTGCCACCCTTCATGCTTGCATGCAGCCGAATTGGGCCGGCACGACCGGGGAGGTACCTCTCGCTTACACGAGACCGGCGTGAAGTGACAGCTGTGCTGTCGCGTTTCGTGCGGTGTGTAAGTAGCCGGTGGCCCATGGAGGTGGGAGGAGAAAGGAGGGCAGCGCATCTGTATAGCCTCTATAGTCTATGCGGATGTCTATGGGCGTCGGTAGTCACGAAAATGGCTCCGACTGCTCGTTTGCCCCCCTATATCATAAAAAAAATAAAATAAAAAAATATGTATATTTTACTTTTAGACAGAACTAGCTTCCGCCCGCGGCTTCGCCCGCGTGGATTTCGTACTTCAAAAATGATTCAAAATTTTGACTTATATTATTCTGATATGAAAGCTATATTACTCTAAAGTTTCATGAAAATCCGTTCAGTAGTTTTTGTGTGAAAGAGTAACAAACATCCTTACAAACTTCCGCATTTATAATATTAGTAGGATGAGCTTGTCCTATGCAGGTTTAAAATCGGATCATTGGGCAACAAATTTTTGGCACAGCTGTATAGAATAGAGACGGATTTATCACACACGCGGCCTAAGGGCTCTTTACACGAGCGGCACTCATCGACAGAGGTACATGTTATAAAAAATGAAATCCTATAATTCAATGAATTTCGTAATCAATAAAAAATATTTTCCTTCTTCAATTCCATCTGAATTAATCGCAGCGCGAAAAATTTTCTGCCTGTGAAAGTACCGAGCGATCTATGTGTACACACATACTAAGTAAAGCTAAAGTAATACATTATAGATTATTTTTAATCTTACTTAAACTATCCCCATCAAGGTTAGCCTTATGGTGCTAGATCACAGGAGAAGCTGAATGAACCGTAAAAGCTCCTCATTTTACTTTTGAGAAAGAGTTGCATCCGCTTATCGAAAAAGGGGTGAGGATGAGAAACGACGTTGGGTTATTCTATGGTGCGGGACAACCCATCTATCGAGATAACGCCCTATCTCTATCGAGATAAATCCCTTATCTCCTATAAACTACTCCCTACGGCAGTGATTCTCAACCACTGTGCCGCGGCACTTTAGTGTGCCGCCAAATTCCAAAAGTGTGCCGCCAAATTTTGCAAATATAATTTAAAAAGAAAAATATTTAAAAAGTTATTATTGCAGTATTTCGTATATTTAAACTTAATAAACAATTTATGCAGTGTGTTGTAGTAAGTAAATAATTTTTATTTTTTTCTTTGTGTGCCGCCAAATTTTGAAATCGTTAAATATGTGCCGCAACAAAAAAAAGGTTGAGAATCACTGTCCTACGGTATTGTGCAAGCGAGAGGTACCATCCCGATCGTGCCGGCCCAATTCGGCTGCAGAGTGGCACTACCGTGGCATATTCCCTGATAATTTAACGATTCCAGATTTTCATCACCAAAGACTACCATTTCAGCACAACAAAAAAAAATTAAACATAATAAGAAACGTTTTAATAAATGGTTATTTTTTGCTATTTTAATATAACTAGAAGGTTATATTAAAATGGCAAAAAAATTAAATAGTTAACACCTTGGAAATATGATAAGAAACAACAACATGCTAATAAACAAATACAATTTATTGGAAGATACTATAGAATCACACATAAATATATTTTTTGTAACAGAAGTAACTTGCCAGCAGCTTCATGTAAATTGCCGACGTATAGTGACAGCTGTGCTGTCGCGTTTCAGCGCATTTATAATAATACTAGCTGCGCCCCGCGGCTTCGCCCGCGTAAATTTCGATATCGTGGAAAATCATTCCATGGCATCCCTCAGGAACATTTTTTCGGGATAAAAGCTATCCTATGTTACTTCTAATACCTCCAAGAACATGTGTACAAAATTTCATGATGATCGGTTGAGCAGTTTTCGCGTGAAAGGGTAACAAACAAACTTACATTCGCATTTATAATATTAGTAGGGATTAGCAGGATGCGAAAGTTTGTTTGTTTGTCTGTTACTGCTTCACGCAAAAACTGCTGAGCCCATTTTCATGAAATTTGGCACGCATATAGAGAGTAACTTGGATTAACACATAGGATAGTTCTTTTTCCAAAAAAATGTTCCTACATGATTGGGGGGGTGTCGAGTAAGTGGGAGTTACCTCTCCGGCCCAAGGCGACTGCAATACGTATAATGTGACCAAATACCTACGCAAGCAAAAGACCCAACTATGTCCAGCTATGACAGACCAGGACAGTAAATTGCATTTACTGAAACTTTATTAGTGCCCATAGACAGGCTCTGTCACGCGGGCATTTTAATATAATAAAACCGGCCAAGGGCGCGCAAGGGCTCTGCGACGAGAATACGAGGTAATTCACTTATAAACTTTATTATTTGCTGACCCCTGCGCACATTCTGTATAAAATGAACTACAGATGAGTTGGTAATGGGGCACTGATATTTATGATTTACTAATTATTATCAGAACCTTTATTTTTCCAGTTTATTATTTACTGTCACATTTTGTGAATCCAAGCCAATAGGACATCATTTCTATATATCACATTTACCTAAAGGGTAAATTGGTTGTCTTTTGAAATCGACTTCATTTTACTGTTAGATGGAAATTTTAGCTCGGTATTTCTACGCGTTTCCTAGAAAAAAAGGCCGCACAGGCATACAAATGAACGTAACGTAATGTCGTAAAACAACATGATTCTATAAGGGGTTTTCCCTTAAGGTTCACTAATATATGAGCTAAATACAATTGCCCAGCACCTAACATCTTAATTGCGTGCATCTTTTTTTTAGTTTACATGTTCAAAATAGCAAGCCTCTTGATGAGTAACAACACCCGGAAATTGCTAACCTTTGCCCCTTTCATTTTCCTCTCTTATGGTCGAACGGAAACTGACAAATGAACAGCTTCACGACGATTTGTGATTCAGAATCTTTGAGCTCCTGCCAGCTCGGCTACAATACAGCATGGCATTACCTTTTAAACGATATCACACAGAGAGAGAGACAATTCCCAGTACCTATCATCTAGATCGCGAGCATCTAGTTAATTAATCTCTTCGTGTAAAGATTGCCTTTAGACTTGTCACTTTTTGTCTGTCATTCTTGACTCGTGGAAACACTGAGAAACAATAGGTTTAACAGACTTCACCTTGGCCGTGTTGTAAATTAATACAAAATAAAGATGTAGATTGGTGTTATAGTCTGTTTAATGTTATAGAGCGGATTTCTTAACGGTTGGTTTAATTGTAAAATTGTTTTATTGAGGATGTTGGATCCGCCATCTTGTGGTTCCGGAGTTATTGTTTAATGCACGTGTAATTCAAAGTGCAGCGGAGGATCGAGTAGTGGCTAGTTGTGTTGAAAAATGCACCTCTACGACTAATTAGTCCTGGAAGGGCGGTCCTCTTGAAACTGAAATGCCTCCACAGAGGGCTCCGTGTCCATGGAGTAACTTCACCAACCTTGGGGCAGTGCAATAAGCTTGCTTCCCATCGAATATAGCAAAGATTGGCGGGACTCGCCGGGATTTCAACATTTCTTATGTAGTGCCGAGTCTTGAAAAGAATGTCAACGAAACAAATAATTAAAACATATAGGACAAACGCAGTTGGAGCCATTTTCATAACGACCAACACACCTAGACAAACGCAAAGAGGTTATACAGATGCGTTGCCCCCCTTCCTCCTCCTACATGCATGGGCCACCGTCTACTCACACGCCACACCAAACGCAATAGCACAGCTGTCACTTTGCGCCGATAAGCGAGAGGTACCTCCCCAGTGCTGGGCGAATTCGGCTGCATGCATGCACAGCATGCTACCTCTTACTAAAATTGTATTAATGTACCAAATTTCGTACAACACTGTTCACAAATAAATGATCCTTATCTTTTACGATAACAATTAACCGCAGCTTCCTATGAAGTTGTAATGACGCTTGTCACCGACTGAATTTAAACTCCGAGCCTGTCACAAACATCATCCGGCGATTGTGGTTGTGATTACTTGATTACCACGCAGAATTATGTAGTCACACGAAATGGAAGTACCTACTTTAATATTTAAAGAGTGTTTTTAGCATATCACCGACGATCAATATAGTGGTATTTTTGGAACTTTTCTCCCACAAATGCACGCTTAATTGTGATTTGCGTTGCCCTCCTTTACCCCTTCACCCCTTCACCAGGAGGTCACCAGTTACTGACAGAGATATATACATTACTGTAGCAGCATTCTTACTGATTGTACCTACTGTTTGTTAACATGAAAAAAACATTTTTTACCATTTCGACTACAAACTACAAATAATAAATAAGCATATGAAAGTTTTTGTGTGCGTTTATTATCCTTTTACGCAAAACTACTGAATGGAATTCGGATGAATGATATAAAATATTTAAATTCCTTAAAAAATATTGTTCCCTTGAAATATATTTCATGCGGGTTGGACCAAAGGGCACAGGTCATTTAAAACAAAGACTCTAACAGCCTATCTGTTACATGGATATCTGGATTTTCTGAAATGGCTTTAGTACTCAGTAATTGATAGTGATTTGTGAGGAAGGTTTAGATATGTAGTATGGAAATGGATACAATAACTGTCTCTATCACACTTGTCATTTTACTTCCCACATATAATTGACGATCAGGCTGGCGCCGTGGTACACGACTCGGATGGAGCATGTTGCTCCAGGGGTCGGTTCGATTCCCGCCTTGGTCATGGATGTTTATCTATGTATTATATGTATTTCTGTAATAAAAATCTTAAATGTATAAAATTTCTTAAATTTATAAAAACATGTTAAATATATTCCATTATCTAGTAGGTACCCGTAACACAAGTCCTTACGGTACTTAGCACGGGGCTAGACTAACCTGGTGTGTAAAGTCCATAGATATTTATTTATTTAATCACATTTAATCTTAGACTAAATAAAAAGGTACTTTTTATTTAGTCTAAGCATTTAATACTCTTTTCTATTATATAGGCAAAGGAGCAGTCAGCGACTTTTGGCGACTACAAACGCCCAAAGACATTCACGAGCGATTGTGCTGACCTCCTATTCTTCCATATATAGACCACTGGAACCAGCTGGCACGAAAAACAACAGCACGAGTGCATCGCGGTGGTGCCAAGCGAGAGCTACTTCCCCGATCGTGCCGGCCAGATTCATCTGCACGCAGCACAGTGCACCACATGCAAAACTCTAACATTAGTTAATTACCACCAAAACCCATTTCTTCAACACCAAAAGTTCACAGATTCGGCTTTGCGTTATGACTTGCTAGTGTGTTATGCCTTCTGGCCTTAACGCCTGATTTTATGAAATAACTATAGTTATATTCATTGAAATACTTCAAAGATTTAGGAGTATTCCCCAATAATTTGGAATTTAAAATTCAGTAAGCAGGCTTGTTCTGCTTTATTTTTTTATATTTTGTCCCCAAACAAGGAGTAGGAGCCATTCTCGCATAGGGCTATGCAGATGCGTTGCTCTTCTTCTCCTCCCACCTCAATTTGTCATATTATATTGGTTATGGTAACATTTTTAACAGCTCCAGCAGAATATAATAAAAATAAAATTTAATTAAAATATTCAGAGGCGACGCGGCAAACCAAAAAGGAGATGGCGAGATGAATTCGACGTGTACCTGCCTGATTGGCGTGATGCAGTTCTGAACAGAGAAGAATGGAAAAAATGGGGGGAGGCCTTTCCCCAACAATGGGACACATACCTAATATAGGGCTTGATTTAACAATAATAATAATAATAACAGAATAATTAAAATATTACAGTCAATTGAACTAATGTATACTATTTGACGATAAATAGGTTTTGTAGGTTTTATTACAATCGGAAGTTTCGGTGGCGACCCATTAGTAGGTATATTTATTTATCTACAGCGGCTAGCTGCTAGGTTATAAAAAGCCTAGCAGCTAGCCGCTGTCTTTACCTAAATATTTATGTGAAACTAATGTTGGAACTTGGACCATTAATAACGCAATATACAACGTAATAATAATTATTTTTGTCGGTTTGTATGTTTGTCTGTACGTTTGTTAGTTCTAATCTCAGAGATGGAATCTATTCGAATGCTTTTTTTACTTGTGTATTATGTCATCTGAATTTTAGCGTTTGTTTTAAATAAATCAGACTGTAGGTAAATAGTTTATTTTTTTAGTATAAGAGGGCAAACGAGCAGTCGGAGCCACTTTCATGACTGCCGGCGCCCATAGACATCCGCACAGAGCCTATGCGCTGCCCTCAATCCTCCTACCTCCTACAAAGGCCACCGTTATCATGAATTGTATAATGACGCGGATAATTATTATTCAATTAGATTCAATGAGAACATTTTTTTATATGCAAAAATAAACAAACACAAAAATTATAACTTAATTTATTACTTTGTTTATTTAACAATTTATCACCTAATTTCCCACATCTTTTAACATGGCTTTAAATTAACTGTATTATAACCTTATTATAATTTTTATCTATTTAAATGCGTAATTCCATTTGTAAGGCATGTTCAACAATTTCCTGATTAAAAAAGTATTTACAAGTGTGGTGTTGACTTCATTTTCACGCGAATCTGCCTGTCATCCTGTCATGTATTTATATTTATATGTTTTTAAATTAACCATTAATGTCTTATTACATTTTTGTCTATTCGGGGTAAAAACTATTCTATGTGTTAATCCAAGTTACTCTCTATGTGTGTGCCAAATTTCAAAAAAATCGGTTCAGCAGTTATTGCGTGAAAGAGTAACAGACAAATAAACAAACATTCAAACTTACGCATTTATATTAGTAGGATTAGTTTTTGAAATATAAGAAGTGAAATCGTGTGAAACAGTAACGCTGACAATAACAGTTAACATATATTAATAGTAAGAGGTAGTGCCACGCTGTATGCTTGCATGCAGCCGAATTGGGCCGGCACGACCGGGGAGGTACCTCTCGCATACACGAGACCGGCGTGAAGTGACAGCTGTGCTGTCGCGTTTCGTGCGGTGTGTAAGTAGCCGGTGGCCCAAGGAGGTGGGAGGAGGAAGGAGGGCAACGCATCTGTTTATCTCTATGCGGATGTCTATGGGCGTCGGTAGTCATGAAATGGCTCCGACTGCTCGTTTGTCCCGCTATACCATTAAAAAAAAAAAAAAAGAAGTAAATGACGTGTAGACGAAATTCGTTGCGCATAAAACTCAACACCCTATCTGTCAGTTCGTAGCGTTGTAATGTGAGCGATTGCTGTAGCGTTGCATGCATTAATGTGCAGCATGGCACTACCTTACTACAGCACTAATTTCGTTACGAATTGTATCTTTAGTGAGTCGCTGACCAGCATTTTTTAGCAGCGACCCGAGCGTCTGAATAACCTTACTTAGCCACTGTTCGTAGCATGTTCGTATTTAGGCCACAATTTAGCCTTCCTAGATAAATGGCCTATAAGTTAGATAGTCTATTACTAAAGAATTATTTAAATCGGTGCAGCAGTGCTTGAGCGTTGCCAGTAACCCTCAATCACGATCGATCAAAATAAAATCTTGGTTTATAGCATTACCTTCGAAAGCTTCGTAGAGTTAATGATAAATTAATAAATCTATATGTACCAACATTGTAGCTCCCTAGATGGAGAATTTTTCAAATCGGATCAGTGACGTCAACGAATCAAACTTGTCACCATACAACGCGACAGGTCAGAGCAAAGCCATCTTTTAAGGTAAAAGTCCGAGATGGGCGACAACCGCAAGCAGCAACCACACGCTGCAAGACATCACTGTTTCCTTGTGGCCGGCAGCAGCGTCATCGATTTCATAGAGATTCATCGAAACCAGTGATGTCGCTTGCAGCGTGCTGTTGTATACCGTCTTGGACTTGCACCTTTATAAATCACGATCAGGCGAGCTAGCTGTACCTCCCC
>LUGF01006994.1:139255-163527 GCA_001625245.1 Calycopis cecrops | reverse complement strand
CGTCCCAACCCCCCGCGATGCAACAACAGTTAGAATCCCAATTAAGCCTTCATCCTACGTATGTAATTACGCGTGGCGCTGCACTGCGACTAACCAGAAGACCTTAGCCCTAATGCTCACGACGTAGGTACACAACAATTTTTTTACCAGCCAAAGCCTCGCCCCGATAATGTGCTGCGCTCGGCTGTCACGCGAGCGACGCACGAGCGCGCACTTGACAATGAAATTGTTATTATATTCAAGTGAAATCTCCTTTATAAGGATTTATACAGACGCGTTGCCCTCCTTCCTAAGAGGGAGGAGGGCATCAGCCTCCTTCCTAGGAGGAGGAGGGGATCCTTCCTCCTTTTATTCCATAGTATAACAAACGATCAGTTGGAGCCATTCTCTGAACTACTGACGCCTATAGACGACCGCATAGGGCTTATACAAACGCGTTGTCCTTCTTCCTTCTCCCACCTCCATGGGCCACCGGCTACTTACACACCGCAAATAACACGAAAGAATAGGTGTCATTTTAGCCGGTATCGTGTAATCCAAAGACACGACCTACCTCCCCGGTCGTGCCGGTTTAATTCGGCTGCTAACATGCGGCGTGGACTACCTCGTACATATTTCGGTGGCCACACAACGGGTGGACTTATGTAAGAATTTCATAGATCAACTGATCTACTAGTTTATATGATTTAGCACAGATCACATGAAATAGCTTAGCAGTTAATTTATAGAGCTTATTAAAATACTAGCTTCCGCCCGCGACTCCGTCCGCGTGGATGTCGGTCTTCGCGTCGATGGATTTATTTTTTTTCTACTTATTTTTCCATTATAAAAAGTATCCCATTTTATGCCCAGGATAATAAGGTATAATTATACCAAGTTTCATCGAAATCGAACCGTTAGTTTTCACGTGATGCCTGAACTTACAGACAGACAGACAAAAATTTTTTTAATCGCATATTTGGGTTTGGTATCGATCCAGTAACACCCCCTGCTATTTATTTTTTCAATATTTTCAATGTACAGAATTGACCCTTCTACAGATTTATTATATGTATAGATAAGAGCCAATTAAAATATAAGAGCCAATTAAACTGCGCACTCTTATTCTACTCTCGTTGTTTTGTTATGTTCAACTTCAGCGAAATCAAAAAAGATGATATGGTTTTGTTATTATTTTTGTTTGGGTATCTTATATACTAAAAATGTGTTATTGATTCCCATATTATACAGGTACAGTCATGAGCAATAGTATGTTTTTTAAGTAAGGAATATTACACTTAATACCCTGTCACAATTACTTTTTTTGATAAGTCAGAGCAATAATATCGTAGACAGAGGAAACTAAATGGAATTTCAAAAAAATACAAATCATGACAAGGTACTAAAGTGATTATAACTATATATAATATTAAACTAAGTAATGCTCGTGACTGTACACCTAGTAGGTACAGTTTATTTCTTACTAGCTGCGCCTCGCGGTTTCGCTCGCGTAAATTTCGATCCCGTGGAAAATCATTCCATGGCATCCCATAGGAACAATTTTTTGTGATAAAATCTATCCTATGTGTTAATCCAAGTTACTATCTATGTGTGTACCAAATCGGTTCAGCAGTTTTTGCGTGAAGGAGTAAAAAACAAACAAACATATAAACTTTCGTATTTATAATATTAATAGAATAAATAACTCTTTCTCTCTCTGGTTCACATTACAATGCGAGAGAAGAACCCGGTAAGGAAGTGCCGGCCCAAATTAGGTTCAAACCTGCATGGCGTTGCCTATTATAAAATTGCGCATTCTTAGAACGCGTGTTTGATTTGCTAATTGGGTTTAAAACACGTGCGACGTTAAAATTTACAAATGCCTACAACGGAGTTTAACACAGTATACAATATTGTCGTGTAACTGGTTTTTAATATCTACGATACTTATTTTAGTCGTTTTTTATAGGATTCCACGCCTGAACAGGAAAACGTAGTTCTTATTTTAAGCCTTAAAATGTATATTTTGGTTAGCTCTTTCACAGTACACTAAGTCCTATTTTTATGAGCAGCTCTCGCCCTATAATCTCTTGTACAAAAATCATCTTACGCTGTAAATATATAAGACTATCAGAGCTCCGCGGTTTTACTTGCCTTACACGCTTTGCTTCTATGCGTCTTGATTTAATAGTACATATAGGTTATTATATGCCTCGATAAATGGCATATTATTTAAAACCGAAAGATACATACAAATCGGAGCAAAGAGTCCCTGGATTTAGCGCATTCAACCAAACAAAAAAGCTCTTCACTATTATAATATTAGCATATATGTAAGATTATTGGCTATTTTCGGTCCACTGTCTATAAATTCTAGGTTTAAATTATATCGTTACTGCTTACGAAGAATTAATAACATAAAAATTCCATATTTAAATAAAAATAAAAAGATAGACTCAACCTGTTATGAATAACACCCAATATCTCGAAACACAAGTTCAAAAATAGATACTGAAAGCAAATAAATTCTGTATATACTTACATCTGTATATTATTATTTGAGAGCTAGGCTCTTGTCTATGCAGAGCTTGACATAATATAATTTATGATCGGTTTATAAAAACAATGTCTATTAGTTTATTTCTCCTTGTCTGAAGAGAAAAAAAAAGAGAAAGAGCCCGTTCTTTGATTCTAGGAGTTGTAGCTGTCCTTAGTAACTGCGTTCAGACTCTGGACACGAGCAAACTCTTTTTCCTATTCCGATGGGAGGGTAATTGAAGCAGTCTTAGCAGTCTGCAGTGTCATTTCTCTCTTTTTTATTTACTAGATAACCATTTTATTAGACCAACCAGATAAACTGACTTTTGTGTTAAACTTCTACATACACCTTTTCAACTTACGTCATAAAAGTTTTTTTAAAAATCGTAATTAGAGGCAGTTAGAAAATAATTTGATTGATATAAATGTCTTGTGAAGATACTACTGTAGTAGTAATCTTGAAAGGATGTAGTCAATTACATAGATACATAGCAAGCGTTCTAGCATGTGTAAAGTTGGCATTAAAACCCGTGACGTCATTATAACACCCTAGCATAACTCTTCGTTTGCTAATACTATAAGTAATAATGCTAAATAAATAATGAATAATGCTATGGACCTTAAGTCGAAGTTATTTAATAAGTAGCGGTAAACAAAAAGTGCCCATAATTTCATGCCTTCCTTCCTTCGTCCCTCACAATGGACCACCTAAAACTCACAACAGCACGAAACGAAAAAGTATACTATACGACATCATATGAGAAAGTACCTGGTTTCACTCGCCAAGTCATCGGCAAGGTTCTTGTACCCTGTTGAGGAATCAAACGAACAAAGCACAACTGTCGTATCGTCTATTGATCACACAAACATGTAACGAAATAGGTAGAATCTCGCTTACATGGCACCGGAAAAGTGACAGCTGTGTCGCGTTTCGTGCGGTGTGTAAATAGCCGGTCCAAGTAGCATGTAGTAGTAGTATGTAATAAAAAGAATTCGACTCAATAATAAACCTTGATTCGCACTTTTATCAACGACAGTTGGCATTCAAGGACGAGCAGAGATGGGCGTGTCTAGTCCACGTCTGGTTGGAATTACGTGTGTAAATAATGATGAAATATTACACATGTATGACAATTTCTGCCCACACACGATTTTGTTTAATATAACAAATTATGACTGATTAGTTTTTTTAATTTGGTCTACAACGATTTTCCACCGCTGGTTCTCCTGTAAGTAGGCGAAGGAAACGCCAAAGCTGTCCCGGGAATTGCAACAAATTTTATGAAAAGAAAACATTAGTAATAGAAAATTAATACAATTTACTTACACAGTCAAAATAACAATTATGAAGTAGTGATAAGAGAAGAAGAGAAAGAAAGAAAGAAGAGAGAGAAAGGAGAGACAGCCTGCTAAAGCCCAGCTGCTACTCACCACGGAGATAGTAAATCTAACACAATATCATAACTGACTAACTATAATAATATTTTTAATTGCAAGCTAAATATGATACACTATTAATGATTTTAAAACCATCTTGCAGTCCATTTTACAGCATGATGCGATCTCATCGGTAAGTAATAAAGAATAATCACTGCGACTTATAGATACACAAACACATAGATATATCAAAATCACAAACACATTTTCAGGAAGCTGTATGCGCTGCAAATGCGGGGATTCCGAAAGAGGCGTTACAAGCTCCGCACTTCGAAGATCTAACCTAAATTGTACGGATAAACCCTAGCGGGTTTTTGTTACACCGTATCTGTGTATTCTTTTGTAACTGTTTTTCTTTTTACGATGTAAATAAAAAAAAACCACAGTAAACTATATTTTTGTTTTTTATTCCATAGTATAACAAACGATCAGTTGGAGCTATTCTCTGGACTACTGACGCCTATACAAATGCGTTGCCATCTTCCGCCTCCCACCTCCATGGGCCACCGGCAACTCACACTCCTCACGAAACGCGACAGCATTACCGATATCATGTATACGAGACATAGGCCACGACACAGATCTGTAGTTTATCCAAATTTCTAACATTATGCCGTCATACAAAATGAAAAATGTATGCTACACTTGAAGGCTAGCATGATCTAAAACAACGTTGACCCGCAAAACCATTGCCCTTGAAAGGGCAATATTCGCATATTTCAAACAGATGACACGTAAAATATTTAATCTGTAATATTTCTGGCTTAGACCATTATTATACGAATGTCAGGGCCAAACTGTGATATTCGTGGACGGGTGTGTTTAGACAGGATCTATTACATTAAATTAATATTTAAAAATAGACATTAATCGTACTTATTACTAGTTTTTTTTAATAATAAAGCCTTACTAAGTTAAAATAAAATATACATATATAACATTTCGGAAATGTCGAAAGACTGACTTGAGGAAAATACACAACGATTTAAATTATGAGATGACAATTCTTAAAATATGAAAAACATATAGCGAATAGTTTAGACGGGAAAATACTAAAGCTTTGATTGATTTAATATTAACGTGGGATACTAATAAATAATATATAAAGCTAAATATTGTTCAATTAATTTGTTAAAAAATAGCTAGTCATGGTAATCAATAATCAATCAATTTTTATATGAAAGAGTTGAGTTGGGATAAATATTGTGTTTTCTCTAAAGCACAAGAACAAACAGTAAAGTCTCCAAATACAGTAAAACTTTGTTATTGTATTACACGCTTGTGCGAAGTAACCTGGAGTATGCGGCGCCTGTTTGGAACCCTTGTCATAGGAGTGGAACAAATAGAGCAGGTTCAACAGAAATATAT
The DNA here is from genome assembly GCA_001625245.1 of Calycopis cecrops. Lineage (NCBI taxonomy): Eukaryota > Metazoa > Arthropoda > Insecta > Lepidoptera > Lycaenidae > Calycopis > Calycopis cecrops. Next base: position 158,205 of record LUGF01006994.1, on the reverse strand, counting down.
ATTCCTGGAGTATAGAGGCGCAAACATAAATCATAGAGCCGACTAAGTCGATAGATTTCAAGACATTTCAAGTTACACACTAGAAAACCGGCGCATATTGTTACATAGTGTTACTTTACTTATATTGCTGTACGAAGGCTTGCTCATCAAGTTTACTTAATTCGGTTAACTTGTATGTACCCCGAAGCATCCCTCGTTACCCCATTACTAAGATATTCTCTAATAAACAGTTGACGGCGACATTTAATAAAGTTGACACCAATGTTGTAGACATGTTCCATGGCCCCATAAATATTTAAAGACTAATTTAAACAATTTCGTTTTAAAAACTGGCATGCTCAATATTATTGTTTCCATACGACTGACATTGTTTACGATAACTAATTTTATCGTAATTTTAAATTTTAATCTATTTTTTATTTCTCTACAAATTATTTTCTACTGTAAGATTCAATGTAACAGTTCATTTAGATATTATTACATCTATATCTTTTGTCCATAATATGTTCTTACTTATTTTTAAACAAAACCTTATGTGTAATGCTGTTTAATATAAAGTAATATTGTGGCATAATATGCCTGAATAATTTATAATACTGTACCAAAAAGAAATATTCTTATATAAGATTTGTAATTGTATAACTGTTAGTTAGGATATCTTCAATAAATAAATAATTGCTTTAAATTTAGTAGAGATGATAGCTACCAAAAACATCGAAACAATTATATCATTTAACAAAACAAGCTTGTCGGTGAACATCAGAAGCATGGAAATCTATATTAAATATGCGTGGCAAAAAATATATTTGTTACGGTATGTTACGGTACAGTAATAAAAATTTAAAATATACCATTATATTAAATTTAGACTTAGCATTTTCAAAAAAGAAGAGCTACTTCAGACCCGCAGTCGAGACATCTGCGAGACCCTCGCGTTGCAGATATGGAGACGTTTTTGATTATTTTGTACGAAACCCTTCTGCTCTTTTGTCTCTGCTCTAGGAGAATTTTTTAAATTGTATTTTAAGTTTAAAAAGTTACAAATAATATTGTATGTTAGTAGATTTATTTATTATATTTATTTCATTAACCTCCATTTTGCTGGCATTGAAATCAGCTGTTTTTTAATTTATTGAAGAAATACTTCTTTATATTATTCCCTAAGCCAGAGAAGATGTAAATATTTGAAAACCTCCATAATTGAAAAAACCAAATTGTTTTTTGTCTTGTCCGGGGTGCAGGTTCGCTGCCGTAGGAACAAGTTTTTCGTCCATTGTCGACGCTCAAAACTCCCTTTTCGCGAGCCCTTCATACTTCAGTCACCTCGTTGGCCATTAAGCGATCTTTAAAAGCATAACATCATTTAATTACGTTAACAACACAATAATATAGTTTTTATTATTGCCGTTAATAATTCGAATTATTATCGCATGGACTGAAAAGTGTAGCCTTGCTCTCTTGAGTCATGGCAAACGGTACAAGGTGATATCTCGGCTACCCTCGTCACGATAGACAGGCAATTGATTTTAAATGAAAAAATCGGTTAAACCTGCAGACAATCCTTGCAATTTCTCGCATATTCTTGTGATGTCCTTATGTCTGTGTGCGTTTATGTGTAATATAGATATGTACCTAAACCTCGAATAACTATTGCATTGTTGCCAATGAAAACAATTCTTATTGCATTTGAGAGATTTTTCATTTTTTTTAAACAATAGAGTACATTTCAATAAGAGAAAATAAGAAGAAGAATAAAAAATTAAATTCATAAAATAATTAATGATAGAGATTTCTCAAATCTATCTAGGCAAATCTATAGACTGGGTATAGGAATAATATTATAATGTTAAAATATTAATCAATATTATCAAATAAAAAAAATATATAAAAGGTTTTATTGTATTGGTGGCAAATATTGGAGTTTGCAGTTTAAAATGAATTGTAATCCTATAAAATGTAGTAATAAATGCAAAAGCGAAGCAACTCACTAGTATAAAATAAATAGCAATATTGCAGACTTTATATTTTAATAAATCCTACTTTTCAAGTAATTTGCCCTCTCGTGGTTTATCTTTGGATCCTGCGTGTTTTTTTTTCAAAGCATGCAGGATTGTTCCAGCAGATTGCAGTGCTGACTAACAGGTGATCGTGCACACACTTCTTCAGCTAAAACCTCATCTTCTTGTTACTTATTTGTTGCAGTTGCTGCAGAGACTCTAGAGTCGACGTAGAGTCGAGCCAAATCGACTAAAGACCTTCCATGTGGAATATGAATCGTGGTTCTTCGTTGAGGCCTAGCATGGAACGATGCTATGAAACCTGTTGATACAAAGCTAAATCAATATATTGAGTTTCCATTATTCTGTACTATTATACCGGTGGGACGGTATACCGAAAGGTACTAAGATTTCCTTAATGAAGTATTACACCTTTATTCCTTGACTCCAAACTGACACTTAAGTAAAATCCAAATATCAACATTTATTTCCCGCGGAATCGAATGCGCTACCTTCTCGCGACGTATACAAACACGCTCGCCATTAGCCCGGCGAATGTAACAGTCTATTAAGTAACTGTAACGGCAACTATGTAACGAGTTACATCATGGTGTCCGGCGGCCTTGACTTTCACTCGTGCTTCGGGACGATACGTGCGCGCCTTGACTTTAACCCTCGCTGTGACATGCATGCGAAATGTCTCAGGTGTTACCAACCTTTTTAGTGAAATTAATTTTAAAATTACCTTTATTTAGTTTGATAGACACTTTCCCAGTATTACAGGTTACGCAGCTATAGAGATCGGCTCAAATACATTGCATTTGCATATGCCTCGAATGTAGGTACATTGTTTGTGCTTAGACACGATCGTGTGCGCCTTGACTTTAACTCCCTATAACATGCATGAGGAATGTTTCAGATGTTATGAACATTTTTTTGTTAAACCTACTTTAAAAGTAACCCTAACAATTCTTGCCACTAATAAGATCCTGTATATAGCGATCAACTCTAGCCACTACATTATTGTTAATAAAAAAATATTTGCTACAACATCTCGCTTACAACTTTGCTTTTACATTTTTGTGGAAAATTAGTAAATGAATCCACTCCTGTTTTATAGTCGTAGTTCTTTTTATAGCAGAGGTGGCAAACGAGCAGTCGGGCTTCCTGATGTTAAGTGATCACCAACGCCCACAGACATTCGCAAAACAACAGGTCTATCGCATGCGTTAAAGGTGAGAGTAGTCCATGTACGTTCGGACTTGCGCATTGTTGTTGTTGCAGCCGATGGGCTGGTGTGAAGTACTGCTTCGCCCTTCCAAGCACACCGTAATTGATCGTGGAAATTGATCATAATGATTAATAATTACTTAATACTAGTTTAATCCTTAGTTACTCTGTATCTGACTCCAAATTGGCACAAAGCGTGTCGAGGATGCATGTGCACTGTAACTACTTTTTTTTATTTTGGTAACTCAGGAGAACACTCTTAAGCATGCTACTCATGAGCCCGAGTGGCTTAAACGGGTACAGGGTCGGGCTCGGCAATTGAGTTACCCCTACCGACTAAACCGTTGCGACTGCCTTCAGCCGCTATTTTTGTATGGGTCTCGGATGTGCAAGCAACAGGATCTCTCCAGCGACAGTCTGGCCTCGGCGATGAGGTCAGACTTCTCCTCCTTGGCCACAGTTCGGCCGTCGTTGAACAGTCGCGACTAAGAATACCTTGCAATGGGGCCTGAATCCCATCCCATCTGACCCCAGTACTTACTCCACAGGACCACGCCACCACTGCCCAAATTGGACCCGCCACTCGTTCCAATCCACACCACCCTCCGCTGATTCTCCGATGGTGGAGGAGGACCCTGAGTTGAGCCGCTCTTAATATGGCCTCTCCCTCCAAGCCTGTCATCGCCTTGGGGATCATAGAGGCACTAAAGCACCCCCACCTCGACAAGGTTGCAGCATCTTCGGGGGGGCAATGTCACTAGTTACTGCATGAGATCGTAATCAAAATATATTGAAAATACTTATTTATACTCAACGAGTCCAATGTTTAAGTTCAATACAATATAAGGACCTCCGATGGACCTGGTCAAGGTTGCGGGAATTCGCTGGATGCATGCAGCTTGTGACTGTGACTATATATATTTATATATAATTGTCTTGTCACAATGTTAGTTACCATACTCCTCCGAAACGGCTAGAACGATTCTCGTGAAATTTTGTGTACCTATTGAGAATTAGCCAACATGTATTGTACATCTCGCTATTTCCGCGGGATCGCAAACTTAAACAGGTGAAACCGCGGGGCGCAGCTAGTTATTCTATTGTTTCCACCTGTATGTCGACATTTCAATAACATTTATTAATGGTACCTATTAGATGACTGGACCACGCGTTGCTGTGGCAATAAAAATATCGCAGCCATTGTTCGAAATATAATATATATATAATATACTGAAGAGGTAGTGCCACACTGTATGCTTGCATGCAGCAGAATTGGGCCGGCACGACCGGGAAGGTACCTCGCGCTTACACGAGCCCGGCGTAAAGTAACAGCACAGCTGTCGTGTTTCGTGTGGTGTGTAAGTAGCCGGTGGCCCATGAAGGTGGGATGTGCAACGAGGGCAGCACATCTGTATAGCCACTATGTGAATGTCTATGAGCGTCGGTAGTCATAAAAATGGCTCCGACTGCTCGTTTATAACATAAAATATATATTAAATATAAAAGAAAATATATATTCGAAATAAATAATATTTTAAATATAAAAACATTTAAATATCGAACATATCTTTTACACTTCAATTTTTTTTTACGATGGTAATATTATCGCAATCGCCGTAACAGTTCTTCGTAGTAGCATACAAACATATATATAACATAAAATATGTATTATATAATAAATAAAAAAATATATATTCGAAATAAATAATATTTTAAATATAAAAACATTTAAATATCGAACATATCTTTTACACTTCTATTTTTTTTCCGGTGGTAATATTATTGCAATCGCCGTAACGGTTCTTCGTAGTAGCATAGAAACAGACAAAACAAATTATTTATTATAGTAATTTAATCGCGCAGTTGCAGAGCTTCCTCGTTTGATAACTTTGTTAACAAAAAGCGCTTGATAGTGTAGATGATACAAATAGATTGGGTACGTCTAGGAATGTATTTAAACTAAAAATCGGACAAGTGCGAGTCGGTACTCGCACATCGAGGCTTAGATACTAACTAGATCCATGAATTATAAGAGTTACGGTGGAATTCACGCATTTTGATAAATGAACTACAAGCATAAGTTTGTAATATTTTCTTTCTGTAATAAAGTTACGAAGATTCGGAAACTCACTTTTCTCAGTTAGGTATTGACACATCACGATTCTAGGTCACGGGGAAGTATCCTGTAAGTTTTCGTGACAGACCTACAATCGGAACAAAGTGATCTTGTAAGGGTTCTGTTTTTGCTTTTGTTCTACGGAACTCTAAAAAGTAAACCAAAAAAACTGCACTGATACTGTAATATCCTGTGAACCGTTTTTGTCCTTATCATAACCTGTTTACAGAACACCGCTAAGTTGGGTAATAATTTTACAGTATTCTAAGCAAAATATTATAATATAAATGCAGAGATTTGTAAAATTTAAATATAGTAGCATTACAATTTATTTGTTTATATAAGGGCCAGTGCACACCGACGACCGCGTAACAGCGAAGAGCAGTCACAAGCTCAAGCGAGTTCATTTTCCAGCGAAAGATCTTATTAGTAGGAAGAAAAGCGCCACTCATAAACTAATTTGGAGTCTTTTCAAGGCACCTATGCGCGGTTTTATCCATATATCATCAACGAGGATAGCGCGTCTGCATTTTAGCTCCAATTCCTCGACTTCTACCTCGAAAACTTCGCTACCTTCTTCTACTACTACTTCCTACCCTAAATTAAGTACTGACATCAGCAATGACAAATCTTTGAATAGCTAAAGGCCAATTTTTATGCAATCTAAAAGCGAGTACCTATACCTAATAAAAACTTAGGTTTATTGTTAAAAAGTAGAAACAAAAAGGTGAATGAAAAAATAGAGAACAAAAAAAAGGTTACCATTAATAAAAACTGAATTTACGACTAAAATGTTTCACGCTAAGATTTCATAGCTGAAAATGTCGTCAAGCGTGTAATGTTCTCAACTTTTATATTTATTTTTAATACCGCTCTCAAAGGATCAGTTGAGACTGCTCGCTGCATTGCCTTTGTCATTGCTCTCGGCTGAAAGCTTTAGCTCTTAAATATAAATTCGATTAAAGCGTAGATATCAAATTATGTGCCACAATTTCAATATCTAACTCCGACCACTATTTCTTTGACAATTGATAGATAGACTGGGGATAAAAGATAGTTATAAAGTAAATAAAATGCAAGATATGTAGTATTGTAGTAATTGATCGATATAAAGTGTTTTGTGAGTCATTTGACTCGATAATATTTTGGAACACGTTGCTATTTCAAAGACGTTATCATTTTAACCTAGCCTAACCAGAGGCTCGGTTCACGTTGTTTGATAAGTCGACAAAAAATTGTCAATAGTTAATCGTCTTTTAATAAATATATAAGTTGTTATATATTTATTAAAAGACGATTAGCTATTGATAAGTTGTTATTGCTAAGCTGTTTCTGTACTATACTAAGATTTTACTAGTACCTCTAATACAAACTTTTATGTTAGTCTGGCCTCCTGATAATGCAAGGACGAGCTGTTAGCTTGGCACCAAACAAAACCATGATATAGCTTCTGTTTTTGGAGTCCACTCCTTAAGCACTGTTATTATAAGCACTACGATATTATGCAAAAATATAAGAAGTAAATTAGTACGACACAGTAACTCTTTAATTCGCCTGTGTCGATTACGCCCCCTTTCACTTCAAAATCATGCTCACCCTAGATATCCCTTTAAAGAGGCTGTAGGAGCATTTAAAATGTGGATCACTTCGGTTCTTTTCAATGTTTACATACTTTTTTTACATTCGCAAAAAATAACACTTCCTAGGCAGGGATTCAGGAAGTGTTGTGTTTGTTTGTTTTATTATTGCGTATCTGGTTTTTACCAGATGTGAGTATGCGATAAGTGTCGTTTGTTGAGATATTGGCAAGGACCCGACCTCTTCCGGTCACGAATCAGCAAGGCGGAAGTGTACTTACAATATGGACGCATTGTGCTATTTATCTAAAACTAATAGTTTTACACTATCATTTATTTATGACGGTTGTGTCTCGAGGTTTCACACGGGTCGCATGATTAGAAATTTGAATACCTATAATATGTGTAGGTTTGTCCAAATTGAAATGTTGGTTATAATTTACTTCGAATAATGAGCGCTATATTTTTATCATCACTTTGCTTGGTAAGTCAGGTAGTGAATCTACAAATTTATGTATTTGGAAATCTCGAGATGAGAAATAGATGTTTGATGTTGATTCTCAGACCTACCTATACTCATATCGATGTGCACACACAATTTCACGAGAATCGGTCGAGCTGTATCGGAGCAACTAACTACATTGTGACCCGAGAATTTTATGCAATATAATCTAAGAATAATATTTTAATTACAATCATATTATTATTGTATAATATTTAATTAAAATTTTATTGTCATAGAAATGTTTGAGACATGATTTTTGAAACTTAACAATATTTTTAGTTTTATGTATTGTAAATGTCACTAGTGTTACTGGTTACATATTTAACAGTTTAGTTCAAGATATTGCATTGTCAATATTAATAATTTATAAGTATAGTAGGCAAAATCTTTTGTAAAAGGTAAAAGGTGCTATTCTGAGTGGCATTGTCGTGTCACTCACAGGACATTGTCGTAAAGCGAGAGCTACACCGTCACATTTCGTTTGATTTGCGAATAGCCGGTGCAAAGGGAGCTGCTCACTGTAGGGAAGAAAGACAGGAGGAAGATTGTAACAATAATTCGGATGTCTATGAGTGTCAATTTATAGTCATCATAAGGTTCCGATGTACCTAAGTACAGCGCACTGATTAGATGGGCCCACCTACTGAGCTGAAAAGACCAAAAGGCTGAGGTACCTACAGTATTTACTTTTCATCGCAGATCATTTTATTTCCTTATTTCTATGTCGATTCAGAATTTTTATTTATTTTAAGTGTTCTCTGGACTTGACGTGCAAACCTGGTTGTTAGTAGTTTAGATTTTGTACATACATATTTGGACGGTGAATTTTACACCGTTACAACGTAACTACGTACCCACCTTATATTCGATTTGACAAAGTGCTAAATCCCAGCAGCTTATCAATTTTTCCACCTGTGGAGGACGGAGAAAGCGATGGCAGACGATGCCCTTGGGAGCACTTCTCGGGATGAATCCTCATAAACTACGTTGAGGTGAGGGAACACACAGCACACCAGAAAATTTCACTGACGACTTCCATCAGCCGCTGGACCTATGATGACCCCTAAGGTCGGGTTGTGACGTTTTGCCAGTGTCGGTAATGATTGCTGCTCGACCACGATGCTCCTCTTCTTAAGAGCGTTTACACCTAGCGCGCGATGTTTTATGTAATTTATGGGTACTGCAAACCCACACAAACGGATCGCCGTGTGAGTACCATATATATAGTGTAAGTATATTCTATAGTCAAATTAACCCACTATGATCCACGTACTGAATTGATTTCGTTTGCGACCAGTGTTTTAGAGCAGTTTTAAAAAATTTACGGAAAAATAATTACTATACAATAATCAAAACTTTAAATGTATGATTGTAAAGAATATGTTCTAGTTTATTGGTAAGCTATTATTATATTAAATTAAATAAGGTATATCGTCGTTTAAAATATGACTAAATTTCACATTTTTTGAATTTCATTTCTCATAGATAAGATACAAAAACCAAAATTTTTTTCTACTCACTATTATCTCAAGGAGCTTATCAAGTAGTTATTATTTTTGTTAATTATATATTTCAGTACTTTTATGATATTTAGAGCTTCGAAACTGACGCTAAAAGGGAAATTAACAAACCTTTAATAAGTAATCATGATAGAATGCGTACATACTAAATTAATTGAAATATTTTTTCAACTAACTATTTAGACAACAAAATTTCCTATAATTATTAGTATGTAACATACGATTTAAGATAAGTGGTTCATAATTTTAAGGTGTTTAAAAAGTGCTGTTTTCAAAGCAAACTGCGTAGGAACTAGGAAGGTATAAACGCTCTTAATCTGTCGAGATTTTGGAGGTCTAAAAATAGTCTGTGTATGTTTTTGTTTAGTGTAGTTTGTGCAACGATTTTCCGACTTAGAAACTCATATTCCATAATTGTACTTATCAGTTCATCAATAGAGCAACCAGCGTAATTTAAAAAAAACAAAACAAACAAATGAATGAATGTGAATTAAAAATAACGCGTCTTTTGAATAAAATACACTGATAATCAAATCTACAAATGATGCTTATATAATTTCCATATTTACCGAAATCATTGAAAACCAATTTTTTTCACAACAACGGCTTCTTTGATATAATAGGATAGGCATTATATACAAAGAAGTTCCATAATGATAATGCATGTATTTTGCTACATCGTTGCTCTTTGGAGTTATTCAAGTAATTGTGCACTTGGATTCCTAATACTGTGAAAAATTAAGTTTTATTTGAGTTAAGTGCTCAGCTTGTTCAGCTATGTTAAAAAAAACTGGCCAATTTGCGAGTCGGACTCGCACACGAAGGGTTCCGTACCATTATTGTATGGCAACCCCGCCCAAGTGTTTATTATTTTTTTTATTTTTAGTACTTGTTGTTATAGCGGCAAAGCATAATATACATAAGATGTGAAAATTTCAACCTTCTAGCTACCACGGCTTATGAGATACAGCCTGGTCACAGACGGACAGACAGCGGAGGCTTAGTAATAGGGTTCCGTTTACCTTTTAGGTACGAAACCCTAAAAAAGAGGGCAAACCAGCAGTTTTCATGACTACCGAAGCCCATAGACATCCTTATAGAGGTTATAGATATGTGTTTACCTCCTTACCCGTCCTTACACACAGCACGAAACGTCAGCACAGCTGTCACTTTACTCATCCCTGGTTGCGCCGGCCTAATTCGGCATCAATGCATGCACTACCTCTTACTAAAATGTATCTATCCGGTATTAGAGCGTGCTAAAACAAACACAACTTCGAAAAACGAAAAGCGAAGATAAAAAATCGAATGTACCGTACGCCAAGTCCAAGTCATTGTCGAGCAAGTGTTGGCCATTCACGTCCGGACGGGTCAAGGGAAGCAGCGTGTATTGTTCAAATTACTACAATTTATATAATACTTACGTAATATCTTAACGAGCCTCTAAGGCTGTACAATTGGTGTCGCCTTGGCCTTGCCATTGATTTTTTTTTGTATCTACATGGTCTTCCCGCCTGCATTCTATTTGATACGGTCTTGGAAAGTGATTCTTAAACAAAAGGCGCAAGAAAATTTAGATTTTTTTTTGAAAGGTGCATTTGTAAAGATTTTGTGCTCACCATTTTATTTTCCAAAACTGAATTGTCGCTGCATGTTTTAAATAATTATTTAATTTTGAGTGTCTTGCTACTGTAGGTACATTTTAAACTTTAGATTATTAGTCTATTTTGAACACGTGTTGTCAACATAGTTATACATATAGTTAAAAATTATTTTCTATGTGTATTCAAGACGTGCGGTGTGTAAGTAGCCGGTGGCCCATGGAGGTGGGAGGAGAAAGGAGGGCAGCGCATCTGTATAGCCTCTATGCGGATGTTTGTGGGCGTCGGTAGTCATGAAAATGGCTCCGACTGCTCGTTTGCCCTCCTATACCATAAAAAAAAAAAGACTTTCCACAAGAAATAAGGAACATGCTACGTTTTCTTCCGACCAAACTGAGAAGGGAAGTGGCCAGGTTAAAATGCAACTTTTTAGTATTAGCAAATATAATATATTAGGTATAGCATTTGGCGATGTCCATTGTTGATGAGCGATGTTTGCATATGCAATATTAGCGCTCTTCTTTACCCTTTTCTTCTGGGCTACCGGATAGTCACTAACCGCGATAACCGCCACAAAGAATGCGACAATGCACAAAAGTTTTAATATGTCATGTGAGGAAGGTAAATTGGGCTAACATGGGGGGTAACGTCAGCTTGGAGTGACTGTATTGCAGCATTGCACTTAGAGTATAAGTTCCAGGCCTACAGAGAGATGTTTTTGGTAAGAGGTAGTGCCACGCTGTATGCTTGCATGCGGCCGAATTGGGCCGGCACGACCGGGGAGGTACCTCTCGCTTACACGAGACCGGCGTGAAGTGACAGCTGTGCTGTCGCGTTTCGTGCGGTGTGTAAGTAGCCGGTGGCCCAAGGAGGTGGGAGGAGAAAGGGGGGCAGCGCATCTGTATAGTCTTTATGCAGATGTCTATGGGCGTCGGTAGTCATAAAAATGGCTACAACTGCTCGTTTGCCCCTCGTGCAGATACTTGTTTAGTAGATAAGTGTAAGTAGGCTCACAATGAAAAAAAAATGTCTTCAAGGATGAACATGATTCATAAAAACCCGCATGGCTTCCGCATCACAGCTTATTTATCATTTGCATTTGTGATCGATTACAAATTAACAAAGGTATGCGAGAATTTAAATGAACCAACGTTTTTTATGAATAATCAATAAAACAAAGATTGTTTGAAAATGTAATGTACATTTTCAAACAATCTTTGTTTTATTGATTACAAGTTCTGCTTGTGAACTGTAAGGTTACACACCTATCATGGAAATCGTCATTTATGGGCAACATATTGTATCGTGTTACAGTCGTCACTTAAACAGTGATTAGGTCTCTCAAAAGCCGGCGACGCATCTGCTAGACCTCTGGAATTGCGCATGTATGTGGTCAAGTGGCCCAACTGCCCGTTTGCCCCCTGGGCTATAAATACAGCTCTTTGTTAAATTATGGTTCCTAACCATCTGAACGTCTATCATACCCAGCTTATAGATATATACCTACTACCTTTATACTAGTGAAATGTTTATTTAACTCATTACTTAGTATAACAGCAGTTTCACACTATTAACTTAATTATAAAGTCAACTATCCTCAGTAATAATTCAATAGCTTACTTTAACCAGAGATTGAGACTTGGGTGCACCAAGGAAAAACAGAAGATTTTCCTCGAGAGACAAGGAATTCTAAAAATCACAAGAATGTGCATATTTGTTATGAGTTATTGGTTTCTGAAGGCCAAGGCAACTTCTCCTAGCTGAGGAAAAGTCAGTCAAACAACGCTTACATAATGTCATCCAACCTGTCTTGTCTATGGAAAAGACGGGTAGATGTCAAGGCCAGCTCATTTGCATTTCGGCAGTAAATCAGGCAGAGTTAAGGTTCTATTTAACGTCATTAGAGGTAATCGAATTTTGAGGCGTCGTCTATCGTCAAGCAATTTGCACAAGAACGATTTGTAAAATTATATCTTTTCTTTGTAATATATTTTGGCTAATCGCTTTGTTTTGATTTGAAATTCTTTAGATGGGATTCATTTTTACTCTTCGTTCGGTTTATTATAAACGCGTGTTCTTGTAAATTGATTTATTTTTTTAGTTGGTACTCTTATGAATAGAATACCTACTCATAAGAGTATATTATTAACTAAGGAGCTTCTCTCTGCCTTAAATAAGATCTCACTGTTTCAAAGTGTTCTTCTTGTTGTATTATAATTATGCCGCCTTTCTACTTGGCATAAACTATAAACAGGGTTACATAAAAAAGCAGCGTTGCAATAGCCAATCCGTTTTTTCATTGTGGGAGACTACGACGCGATGTTAATGAGGTGCAACATTTGAATATTCTTCCTGTATCCTATATACTGTATTGGCCATGGCGGCTATGGGCCTTGTGATCTAATGTCGTGTAATCTAGAAACTTCTAGCAATTGCTAATTTCTAATTGCTATTGCTAATTGCTGGGAATTCCCAGATTACGAAATAGCACTGCTTTAACTACGACCCAGATTACGAAATAGCCTAGTAGACAAAATCTTAAGTATGCCCAAATTTCCCTAATTTTGGAGTTGAATTTAATGTTGTCAAGTAACGCAATATTGCTATAAGTAAATTATGGACAGGACCATGACGCCCTTTTTCTTCACATTTCACTTAACAGATGTGCCAAAGTTTCTTTTAAATCTTTATCTCAAGCAGGTGTTTCGTCTAGTTTCAGAGTTTAGCCGCTGTCCAAACAGATCATTCAAAGGTATTGTTAGTAATCTGGGAATTCCTAGTGGTGCTAGGAGAGGCCAGGTTACGCACCAGTACCCTCAGACAACATGGCTATATAAGGAACAGGGGCTCCTTGTATAGTATCCGGTAAAGTACATACCGGAATATTAGAAACAATTTGCTACTGTCGCCTTTCATAAAGATCGCAACTCACACTATGAAATGACAGATTAAATTATCAAAATGACGGATGGTCATGTTGATTTCTGAAAACCGATGGATGGATGGATATAAGTATACTTTGAAATAAAGGATAGGATTTCTTCTTCATCATCATCCTGAAGACATCGTCACAATTGTATATTCCTACTCCTCCTCTTATTTCTTCTGATTAATTTCGCTGCGGGTCCCACAGTTTTAGCTTTTCCCTCGGGCTCCCTGAGATCATATCAAAGGGTCGTTGTGGTTGCCGCTGTTGATCCTGGCGACACAGAAGTAGCAGTAGCAGCAGGGAAAGAGTGTTGGGCCAAGCCCGTTTAAAAAAATCACCACAAGTCACGATCTAAAATAGTTTCCATCTGTCAACTCCCCGAGACCTTGACCAGGTCATCAGTCCATGGGGTCGAGGCCGCATTTTTTTTTCGCGCATTATTATACAAATTAACTGTCAAAACTGTTTTTTTGTACTAAATTTCTAATATAATTTCTTAATTTATTACCAATAAAACTATTCATTGTCGATTTATGTGTAAACCGGTGGATTATGTTAAATGAGATGATTGGATTCTGCACGTTTGAAGAAACGTTTCACTTTTATTTTTATTTTAGCTTTAACATTGATCATAACTCTTATTTATCGTTTTATTTTACAATGACAATCGGAATCATTCATAACAAAGTTCTAAATTACAAAAAATCAATGACTTTTTATATAATAGGGTTCCGTATCTCAAAAAAGAAATGGACGATCGGACCTTCTCCGGTCGTAAAAGCCCAATTCCGCTTGTGCTATATTAGCTTGTTACCCTTTCAATGTTTGTTACTACTCAAGGAAAAACTACTTGCATTTGGATAAATTGGCACATAATATATACATTCTATACAATTTAAAATAATACAAATACATGGATTGGATTTTATCCAAAAGAAGCTATAGTGACTTAGAATTTAAAAAATAATAATTATTATTTGATCTATTTATCTGTTCTGTCGAGATTCAAGTAAACAGTTCTATGGCGAGGAGAACCAGGGTTAAAGTATTGTATTGTAGCATTTAAGTTTAGTTCCTCTACTATCTAACCGGATACAAGCTATACATTAGATCGGACGATGTCGCAACGTAGACCAGTTCAGGCCAGAGCTCAGACATTCTAGTTCGAAACACAGTCACCGGCCAATATCTTTGATGTGACGTCACAGACTGCGGGACTCCGGCTGAGGTCGCGCGTACACGGACCGTGGCTTTCATGTTGTTGAAGGCAAACGAGCAATATGATCAACTGATGGCTGTAGACCTCATGTAAGAAGTTGTTGCTGCCGAATGTGTGGAAGTTATTATTTTGCATTCAATTATATGAAGAGGTACTTTCCTCCACATGATACCGCTTAAAATTGGTTTCTCGTCCTTAGCGTTTCGTTCGGTTTTCAAGTAGCCGGTGGTCCAATTAGGGGGAATGCAGAACCAGGGCAATGCATGTGCGTAGTCACTTTGATGATGATGTATCATCAAATGGCTTCCTGACTATGATGTTTAGTGTGTGGTGTTGGCGTTATATTGTTTTTGCTTTAAAGGTACTAATAGACTTGAGCATTCATTTGTAACAGAACATTGAGCATTTGCCATGTTTATATTTGTCGAACTGAACAACGAGCCGAGCCAAGCAAAGAGCCAAACATAGCTATGATCATTTTCACGAGCATTCTAGTGACGGGGAACGGGGACGCGGAACTATGACCGAAGCTTGGCTCGGCAAAAAACCCGAAGCAATGCTCGCTAGAATGCTCTCGTTTATTTTTCTGTGTGTAACATTCGCATGAATGCTCACATGTGAATGCTCAAGTTTATCAGCACCTTAAGATAAATGTTTGATTACAGCGGTGTTTCCCCGGCACGACCTAGGACCTCTTGTTCAAATGATAGCTCTGTAAAGTGACAGGTACGCTGTCGCGTTTCGTGCGGCTTGTGAGAAGCCGATGCGATAGTATATTAGATGGCAGGAGGCGGAGGGAGAAGCTTTTTTTTGGGTCGCGTGAAATGCGATTAGGCATTGATATCGAATCTGTTCGCAACAGGGCACCTCGGCGACTGGCTAGCCCCTAGGGACCGGACTCCTTCATAAGGAGGGCCGTTCCGACTGACCTTGAACGGTGCAAAACAAATCAACAGTATGGGAACCTGACCTAGGTTCCCATTCTGATCCTTAGCCCCAGTTAGAGAAACGCATCTACGCAGCATCAGCGGTAGTCATTAAACCGACTGCTGTGACACCATATTCATTAACATATTATACTCATAACTATGTATCCATAACTAGCTGTACCGTGCACGCGTTGCTACACCACCAACAGATACGTCAGTATGGACTATTATAGTAATATATTAAATTCATTGGAATGACAGTGGCACCATCTGTCGAAAATTGGCCATACCAACTTAGAAACATTCGTGGGTGCATTCAGAACAACTTTACTTAAAATTATCACATTCCCAAATGCTCTGTGCATTACCATTATAGAAAGGACATACAGACAAACATTCATTTTTATACAGGGTTATTTTTTGGTCACCGGCAAAATTTTCAGGTTTGGTTTTTTTTATAGCATAGGAGGCAAACGAGCAGTTAGGTCACCTGATGTAAAGTGAACGCCAATTCAGAATCAATAATACATTCGATTTATGAAATAAAAAGGAATAAAAAAATAATTAGTTAAAATTACTTTGTCCCATGTTGTAAACATATTTCTTGATCACCGCGTGGCAAATACATTTCGCGTATGAACCACGATCGCTGTAATTTTAAGGCCCGTTTCAAATCGATTTTTATTTAACAAAATATTACAATTGGGCGATAAAATTTAAATACACCCTTGGAATGATGGTTGCTTCTTTATTTTAAAATTTGGCCGGTGACCAAAAAATAACCCTGTATATATATAATACATTCGTGTCTGTGAAACAATGGAAATACATATACAAATTTTCAACCCAATCTGTCAAGACATTTAGTAGTTGACATACCTACAGCAGCGCCACCTACCGGATCCAATTGTATTTTTTAAGCACCCAGGAAACCATCGAAATACCCCTATACAATTTTAACCCAATCGATTCAGCCGCTTAAAATTTTACCCGTTTTCCCGTGGGAATTAAGCATTTTCCCGTGGCAAAAATAGCCTATTCTGTGATAATGTAGTATTCAAATGGTGAAAGAATTTTTGAAATCGATCCAGTACTTTCGGAGCCTATTCGTTATATACAAACACACACACACACACACAATGAAATCATTCCTCATCATAATATTAATATAGAATAATTAACATTTTTGATAAATAATGATTACATAGTCTGTTTGCACAATCATTTTATATTATCTTTAATTGTTAGCACAATGAGTTTCTAGATTCAGCATAATTTATTTAAACATTAGATATTTAAAGATAACTGGACTAATTGAACTAGCTGGTGCCTGCCACTTCGTTCGCTATTACTGTGTTTCCCGTAGGAATGAGAGATTTTCCCACTGTAAAAAGTGTTCTAGATGTTGACCAGACTTATTTTATATTATAAGAATCCGAATCAGAAAGATCCGCTCGAATCCTTCCTGTAGTTTCTGTGATTAGCGCGGACAAACAGACAAACAAGCAGACAAAAAAATTAAAAAAAACATTTCTAATACTATTTTAACATCGCCCCCTAAGTTTTTCGTAAATATATTCAATGTATATTTTCGTAAATATAACAGACACACTGATTTTACTATTGTATTATATGTAAAGATTAGATACTTACAGATAACTTATATTATTGTATAAAGTGTGTTGAATATTGATATAATATGTCAGTTATTCTTGTTTTTGCTCGCTATTTCAGCTGATACGGAAATAATTACATAGGTTTTGTTCACACGTTATTATTTTGCATTCAATTTTGAAATAACTTATTATTAGACCAGTTGTCACAGGTGAGTGAGTCAATTTGTTTATATAGTAGCGTGCCCCGGTTTCACCTGTGTTATATCTATTCCCAAGAGTAATTTATCTTTATAGCCTTTAACTTGAGCAGAGATTTTCTTGACAGGTGAGTAAAGATTTCCACGTGGTACACGGTCAAACAAACAGACAAACGTACAGACAGACGAATTCTAAAAACTGTTATTGATTTTTAATTTCCTTAGCCTTTTTATTAGAATATACGCCATGTACAGACTTTCGACTCACTAGGTTTTTCTAATAATAATTTTATATTTTTCTAGGTCCTTCGATACAGAATAGCTCGACTCTGTTATTTGACGAACATAACTGTGTAACCCCCTAAATACTATTTGAATAAATTTTTACAACCAGTTTATCCTGAGAATCATTGTAACATTTTAATTTCAAGAGCTTTTAATTTAAGAAATAATTATATTTTTGCACCAACAAAGACAATTCGCTGTATATTTTTTTGACCCTTTGATTAAGCTATTGTGCAAATAATTGATATTATAACTATTCAAGAACAGTCCTAATGGCGATTCTGTGTATACGAGGGAATGTCAAGACATTTAGTAATGGTGGATTTGCAACGTATCTAGTCAATGAAGTTATTTACTACTACTAATACTACATTCTATGCCGAGCGTCATCTGCTCAATCCTCGAAGGTGAAGGATCTTGTAAGGTGGTACCCGGTTTCTGTGAGATTGTCTCTGGAAGATGCTACAGAATGATCAACACACAACTGTGTAGAAGGGCGAAGACATTCCGCAGCTCCTGCCTCGCCGTGGTGTTGCCAGGTCTAAGGTGTGTGTAAATTTCGGACCGAAGGTTAAAATTAAAACAATTTTATAGAGTAACAACTTACAAATACGATCTAGGTTGAATCGGGACATGTCATCAAACCCCTGAAAATCGGGACGTCTCGCGCAAATCGGGACACCTTGCAACGCTACTCCTCCGCCTCCTTAATTGTGATCAGAGATCTGGTGGGGAATCAGGGGGAAAATGGGGTTAGCCATTGGGACGGGGCAGATCTGGTCGATGGAGCAGCCTCTTGGGGAACAGGCCTATCGCCCATGAAGGACTGGAGACTCACCGAAATGCTGCTGTAGCTGTCAAATCCTAGGCATCCAATAATAGCGGCTGATGGCACCCTTTTTGAACCGTAGATAGCCCTCATTAAGGTGGAGGCAATAAAAAAAATATATAGAGAGACAAACGAGCAATCAGAGCCAAGAAACATTAACATCAGCATAATACATATTATGTAGATACTACTCACTTTATATTCCATTTTGAAAAGATTTGAAATGTTACTTACTACTTCTACGAGTATTAATAAAACTTTACGATAATTTCCACACATAAATAATAGTAGTTTATGCAACTGTCATATAATGAAGGGTATTAAAACACGCGTGGAATTTTTGAAACGAGCGATAGCGAGTTTCAAAATAGTTAACAAGTGTTTTAATACCCGTGTTATA
>LUGF01006994.1:95178-108553 GCA_001625245.1 Calycopis cecrops | reverse complement strand
GTATCCATGAATCAGACTAAGTCGTAAAACATAATATGTCCGACTAGTTTTATTGTTTCAAACTTGAGATATTATGTGTGGCCAGCTTTACGCTAAAATGACTCACGTAAAAAAATCATCATTATCACTCAATTTCTTTTTTTTTTATGATATAGGGGGCAAACGGGCAGGTGGCTAGTGACTACCGCCGCCCATAGACATCCGCAAAACTGGGTGTCTTGCAGACGCGTTGTTTTTATAGTATAAGGGGTCAAACGTGCATTCGGAGTCATTTTCACGAGTGCCAGTGCCCATAGACATCCGCATAGCAAGATGTGCGTCGTCCTACCTCCTCCTCCCCCCTTCATGTCCCTTACACACCGCACGAAACGCGACAGTACCACTGTCATTTTACGCCGGTGTCGTGTACGGGAGGTAACCCGGTCGTGCCGGCCCAAAGCATAACGCGTGGAACATCCTCTTACATCTATTACGTTCTCTTACAACGGTGGCAAGCATTACAAACATCCTGATAATTATAGATTATGCTGAGCTGTTGTCCTGCTATACTTAATCTTCCTGTTGGACAATCTAGTTGCAAAAGGCAAGTGGTACAGAGAGATCAATTGACACAAGGGATACGTAAGTGTAGTAAGTAAACGTAATGTAGGACGCCCTGTGACTAGATGGAGTGACGACATACGCAAAGCTGTGGGCAGGAAGTGGGAAAGGTTAGCCGAATATCGAGGCCAGTGGCGTGCAATGAGAGAGAGGCCTATGTCCAACAGTGGACTGCAATAGGCTGCTGATGATGATGATGATGATGATGATACGTAAGTGTCGGCTGAACTATGAGCCGTCTAAACTGTCACGTCAATGTAGTGGCTGACATTCGCACTTCTCGGTGAATTTCGTGATCTAGCAACTAGCTAACACGTTATTGAAGTAAAACTTCTATACACACTCTTAACATGGGGAGTAAGAATGCGAGAGCGTTACAAAATGTGTGCTCGGGCGAGACCAATGGAACTTGTCATTCAAATTCAAAATTGAAATTCGATTTAAGTAAAACTTTTTGTATTTAAAAAATAAATATCACAAGACATGTTATGTCATTGTAACTACGGTGTTGAATTTGTGTATTCAATAAATAATTAAGATTTACTTCAGTTGTGTGGTCGAAAGATCACACGTTATTTTCTATCCTTATCGTTTATTCATGTTCCTACTTACTTTCGCGCTTACTGTATTTGTATTACGAGTTAGGTAATTTTTTTATAGTGTATGGGGGCAAACGATTAGTTCGGTCGCGAGATGAAGGTGATTTCCGACGCCTACAGACAGTTGCAACAGCAGAAGTTTTGCTGTTACGATGCTGGCCTTAGAGGCTTAAAGATGAGAGTAAAATTTCTTACTTGTTAACATAGTATATTATACGATATGGATATAGCAACATAAATAAGCATTTGTTGCCATATATATAATATATTAAACAATAAGGGGGCAAGCGAAATGTCGGCCTTCTTGCTACTTAGGTACTCTACCAGCTTTTTAATTACAGACGTCCATAGATATCGATGTTGTTGATTGTTATGATTGATATGCAGATGCGTTGCCCACTTTTCCTCCACCAATGGGGCACCGGATACTCATAGACCGTGATTTACGGCTGTATTTTGTGAGAGAAACTTACCTACCCTATCGTGCCGGTTCAATATACGCGGCAGATATACTGAGTGTACAAATGTTTGACGACAATCATCTTTTATCTAGACAAGACGACAATCTTACGAATGGGACCTAGGAGCCCGGGTGGCCCCTAGACCTATGTTGGGATCGACACTTAGTGCAATACCGACTAAATCCCTGCGGGTGACAACGTCAGTACAATTCCATACTTTTTGTTAGGCTGATCGAATTGCCATAGTTTGGTTCCGCTCGGTGATAATCCATTTGCAATAGTCCTTTATGATTTCTTTAAACAATCTTAACCTCAAAAACGCAAGTCATAATATTATATAATAATAGAGATGGGAATTATAGCCCCTACAACGTATCGACATTGTTTTATACCTATACCTACCTACCTACCTACCTATAAAACAACCGAATGGTCATTTATCTCCATATACAAAAAACTACCCCAAAAACTACTCCACTGTCGATGCCCCTATCGCGATTTCAGTCGCTGTAGTACAGCGGATAGGTAGTTCTGGGGTAGCTTTTTATATAAGGGGATAAATGAATAGTCGGTGTCTTGCTGCAGTGCTGTCGGTACTACGCTCATTACCATCCGTATAATTCTTATAATGTTTCCTTCGAATTTCCTATTCAAATTGACCACTGAAAACGTACCAATAACAGCAAATGCAACAAAAAGCTGTCGCTTTACGGAGGTATGAAGTGGGCTACATATACATCCCCGGTCGTGCCTGCTCGATTTCACAGCATTGCAGCATAGGTCTTACAGTAATAAATGCCTACTTCTAATTCACATATAGTCTTAAGTAATATAAAGTTTTGTGATTCCCTTAATTGCTATCCAAGAAATAGTCTCACCCTACATGCACAATCCCAAATGAAACACTTGATGATCGTTTAGAATTTGAAGGCAGGATGGATGTGGAAAAACCGCTACAGGGGAATGAGACATGGTAGCAACTCATCTAACTATAACTATTTTTTCTTTTTTTTTACGATATAGGAGGCCAAACGAGCAGCCGGAGCAATTTTCATGACTACCGACGCCCACAAACATCCGCATAGAGGCTATACAGATGCGCTGCCCTCATTTCTCCTCCCACCTCCATGGGCCACCGGCTACTTACACACCGCACGAAACGCGACAGCACAGCTGTCACTTTACGCCAGTCTCGTGTAAGCGAGAGGTTCCTTCCCGGTCGTGCCGGCCCAATTCGACTGCATGCAAGCATGCAGTGTGGTACTACCTCTTACCTAACTATATGGTAGTACAAATGTATTGTGGAATGTTTATAGGATGGGGAAAGAACAAATAAAGGGACCAAAGATCTACGGCTGATTTTTAACCTTTCTAGGGTATAAAAAGAGTTGGATACTCTTTTTATACCTTAGACCCTTCATAGAGGCGATAGTAATTTTCAACAGGAGATACTATTATGACCATTACCTGTAGCGGTCTCTGGCCTATGTCCAGCAGAGGACGTGTTCTCACTGCTGATGCTGCTGTAGCTCTTTGGAAATGAATGAAGTTCTCAAGTAAGTGTGACACGTATCACCCAACTTTCTATAATTGTTTGCAATTTTATCTCAAACATTACATTATACAGTTGTATAATGTGTGTGAAAAGAGTAACAATAGTTTGGTCGGTGGTCAGAGTGTTTTGCGGCGAGCGAGAGTTACGGAAGGTCAAATGGCGCATTTGTAGCTCTCTTATTGCAAACTAGGATGTAAGAGGTGTTGGAGACTTTTGGTCACTAACCATTAATCTCTCCCGAAGAAGAGGTTATAAAGGGTTAACGGAGTTTAAACAATTCAACATCGTAGCTATGACTATACGGCATTTTATGGCCAGAGGTATAGTGCCAGCTCCATTCACCTGTAATGCAGAAATGTCATTACTGTAGCAGAAATGCTGGATGCTTCAAAAAAGTTATACCATTTCTAAGCGACAAAAAAAAATTAGTCGAACCTCACATGCCGCAAATCTTTTTTTATCATATCTGACATACGTTTCCTCACATTTCCTTTACAACAGAGCAAGACACGTTGGGGGCAAATACACAAATTCGGAACACCTTGTTTTATTAGAAGCACCGAATGGGAGCAATCCCAAAAAAAACATTCTTCAATTCGAGTATTTTTCCGAGAAGAGATAATTTTCTATCATAGACATATTAATTCGATATTGTCTTTTCAATGAACTACATGCGGATACAGATAAGGCGGATCTGTTAAGATATTATACGATATATCGAGTTACCGTATACATCACTACAGACATCCTGAATCGGGCGTAGAAGAAATTTTCCCAAGTGACTTCCTGCCGACCTTGAGTCTGTTAATTAGAAGTTCGCTTTTTGTCGCTTTGTTTTTGTCACCCAACACCATTTAGATCGTGACTAAGTACTCACTTTTGGCTTCAATGTCAAGGCTAGAACATTTTTCTAGAGCTAATTAGATCCATCGACTCATAGCGACAGGCCGGCTATGATCTCAAACTGGGCCTTTGAAAAAGTTTATCAGTTACTTTTTGCTTTATTCAGTGCTCCTTGGAAAAAATTTCGACGTAACCTGCGTAGGGAAATATGGATATAGACATCCCTACCCTGGTTGTGTAAGAGTGCTGCATGCTGCATGCATGTGTAGCGGACACACCATTTGGACAGTTCGAGTTTCCGCGTATGACTTTCGGGTTGAGAAACGCAGCTCAGATATTCCAAAGTTTCATGGATACATTCGTATTAAAAGGCTTAAACTTTCTATATAACTTCTTTGATGACGTCATAATAGCGTCTGACGGAATATAGCAACAAAGATCACCTGAAAGTTGTTTTTTTCAGGACTCAATGAATATGGTGTTACTATAAGTAAGTGTTGTTTTGGTTTAAAGAAATTAGAGTTCTTAGGTTACGAGGAGTCTTCATATCGAATTCGACCACTCGATGAGAAAATCCAGGCCTTTCAAAATTTGCCCAGGCCTGAAAACATTGAACAGCTCAGAAGATTTTTGGGTATGTTCAATTTTTACCTCTTGCATATTCCTAAGCTCTTAGACTAAGGTCGTGTGGACAAAGGAGGCGGTTGACGCGTTCGAGCGATGTAACGTGAGCTTACAGGAAGCCGTTACATTGTTGCACCCGTCACCCGACGCGCCCTTATCACTGATGACGACGCGTCTGGCTCTGGGGCGGGAGCGGTACGACAGCAAAAAGTTGGTGATTCATACCAGCCCTATACAACACACTTCAGGAATTTATACAAAGGTTGCAATTCAAGCAAATTCTTTTACCACATAGTAACGAGCAAATTTATTGTGAAATATCTACTAGCAAAATAAGAACATATTTACCTAGGCGACAAGCTTTCGACTCTGTCCATAACTTAAGTTATCCCGGCATTCGAGTGAGTTTAAAATTAGTAGCGGACAGGTATTTTTGGCCCAGCCTGAATAAAGACGTAGATACATGGGCGTAAACTTGTACTAAAAGCCAGCGATCTGAAATACATAGACACACGGAATCGCAGTTAGGTATTTTTCCCAAGGCATACATATTCGCTCATTTGCATTTAGATATAGTGGGGCCGTTGCCAATTACATCTGATGGATATAGGTATTGCATAACGGCGATGGATCGATTTACCGGCTGGCCTCAGGCATTTCCATCGCAAGATATTACCGCGGAGACAGTAGCCTAAATTGCTTTTTCCGGATAGGTAGCGTGATATGGCTGTCCTGTTAAGCCTACGACCAGGGTAGGCAATTCGAGAGCCAAGTTTCCAGTCAGCTCATGAGATATATGGGCATAGAAAACTTGCATACTACTTACCATACCTTACCATCCTACCTTACCATCCGCAGAGTAATAGCATGATTGAATGTTGGCATAGAGCACTGAAAATGGCTCTTATTGGTTTTAAATGCGACATATCTTGGGTACAACAGTTACCCGCTGTTTCGTTAGAGTTAAGAGCAGATTGCTCGCTTACACGAGACCGGCGTGAAGTGACAGCTGTTCTTTCGCTTTTCGTGCGGTGTGTTAGCAGCCGGTGGTCCACGGAGGTGGGAGGAGAAAGGGGGGCAGCGCATCTGTAGTCTAATGCAGATGTCTATGGGCGTCGGTAGTCATGAATATGTCTACAACTGCTCGTTTGCCCTCCTATACCATAAAAAAAAAAAAAAAGATCCACGAGGCCATGTTGGAGTCAGTGCCGCAGAGCTCACTTACGGCAGGACTTCTTCCTTTAATTATCATCAAGACAGCATCATATTTGTGTTTTTATTTTATTGTTAATATATTTTTTAGCAGAGGAGCACTTTAGGGACAGATATAATTTCGACTATTTGTCTTCGTAGGCGCATTTGGTTAGTCAGTCAGTGACTAACCCAAGACGCACGTGCAGTAAAGTAGTGCCTGTAACTATGTATTTCATTTATCTCAACCTGAAGACACTTAAGGGGACAATCAGCGTCATATCATTATTTTATATTGATATGACAAATGCTGAGTGGCCACCAGCTCTATTGGTCACAGTACTCTTATCAAGTTTGTTTGTTTAAATATATTAATGTGTGTTTGTAAATTTGATAATTGTTACTGTTCCCCATAAAAATCTTCCTTTCTTTCTTTCTTTCTGTCTTTCAAATTAATTAATACATAGCAACCTAGTACCCACATATAGAACACATGCATGTATGAGATAGTGAGACGCTGCTTGCATGTATGTGGCCGAATTGGGCCGCACGACCGGGGAGGTACCTCTCGCTTACACGAAAGTTGTTCTGCCGAGCTTCATGCGATGTGTAAGTAGCCGGTGGTCCATGAAGGGAGAAGGAGAATCGAGAGCGACGCAACTGTATAGCCTTTATGCCGATGTCTATGGGCGTCAGAAAATGGCGCCGATTGCTCGTTTATAATATAAAAAAAATCTGTTGATCACATCCTCCTTCGCAAGGAGTACCATACGTACCAATTACATCCAAAATATAGTGCCAGCAGCACTTACAGTTAACATTCATAGAATTGCGCGCCTCTAATTTGGTGCTTTAGTTCACTTTTGTTTACTTTACTTAAATTTACGTGAACAGAGTAGCGAGGTATTTATGTATACTTACTCGCAGAGTATGCCTTGTTACATATACACATCTTTTTTTTTTAACGCAGGGAAAATGCTTTATGTACCGTCCAACCGGCTGCGGGTCAGCCGGAGAATGTGTCGGACACAATACAGCAACCGACTAAAAACCACTGCGCGAGCCTTCGACTGCCATGTTGGAGTGTCCCGGATCTATCAGCAACAGGACACCTGGCGACTGGCCGGTCCCTGACTAGGGGCCGGTTTCATCGCTAAAGCAGTCACTCCGGCAAAATACGCATATCTGTATCATCCTTGCTGGCAGAGAGGCACGTGTAGTATTCCATGGGAATTGTCACAATACTCATTTGTATATTCTTCTGGAAGATTTCTTCAAAGCAATAAGTTAGCGTTCTGTACCTACACTTAATTTGTAAATTAATATTTTCTTTTGATTTCTTTTTCTTTTTGGATGGATGTATTATAGCTGCATAAGATGTAAATACAACAATTATATATGTTATAATTATTATGCATTTAAAAATACGTATGTAAATAAACTAAGACTTAGATGAATGTCATAAATTATTGATATATTTAATTAAGGATAATATTATAATCGTCTTTTAAGGGCCCTAGTGAGCGCATATACGATATAATATAAAACCTCAATAGATTTAAGATTATCGCTACTCACCACCGCGTATTTTATTTTTCTACAAGAGAAAAACGTGCGATCGGTGACATTTGCTACCAACACCCATTAATATCCGCGTAATAAAATATGCAGCCTCTGAAAGCTCAAGCTGCACGAAACGCGACATTAATTCTGACGCGACATCAGATGGTTGACCCTAGGCATCCCTGTTCAATGACAGTAATGCAAGTGATACCCTCTCTCTCTTCTTGGCTGTGAATCTCATATGGTTGTGGGGTCAGCCTTCCTTATTTTATTCCTCCACTTCGCTCTGGCTTCGGAAGCTTGAAATTCCCTCATATTTTTTTCCACTATCCTTTACCATCATGTTTTGGGCTGGGGAGGGTAAGTTGTAGTGCCCAGTTTCCAATACAGGCCTTCTCTAGACATGGCAATTCCATCACGGCCATCCCTTCTCATCACATTCTCCTGCAATTTAACGGCAATGGAGCAATGACACCACTTCTACATTATTAAATGTATATCTTGTTAAATGGTTCAAATAAATGATTTACTAAAACCCACCAACAAAAACTAGGCTCATTAGTTTTTACACATGAAATGGTAATGAATGCTAAATATAAAACCAACGTGTGTAAAATGTGCCCTTGATTTTTTGTTCATAGTAGAATATTTTAACTTTATAGTAGTGAAAATAATGTATATCCTCAACTACATGACTTGTTGAAGGTGTAGGTACAAGGGAGAAGATACTAGTGCACTGGAAGATGTGTTCAAGGTTCTGGAATGGAAACTACTGCATAGTAATCGATGGTAAGTTTGGTGACTTTGGGCATGGCTTTTTCTTTGTTCAAGTTCATTTTAAAGCCGACCTGTTAGGAAAACTCATCGATATGCCCGAAGAATTTGCTGAAATCTTCTAGCGATTAGGCGGAGACTAAATTTTGTCTGCGATTTGAAGGTGCTGAGTCGTTTCCAGTAGGAAATCTTGTCGATATCTTATAGCTAGCGCAGCAGTGAAGAATTTTAGTGAAATGACATCTTAATACCTTTATAAGGCTGGATCGACATTGTGTCTTCACCATACATACACATCAGTATATCGATAGTCAATGTGGCGCCTCTGTTATGACTGGGACATCACCCATGTTTCAACTGAATTGAACGCTTTTTCGTCATCTACAGATTCTAGATATGAAACTCGATCATTTTATGGTCTACGGTATTGAAACTTTAAAAAAATCGACTCGATTCGAAAGTGCTGGAATTTGTCAAATATGCATGAGGGTAGATTCGTGAGGAGTTTGACAAGTGACAACATCTTATAATCACGACTCTAAATTGGGCCTAGAATTCTATAACGAATATTTATTGCCTTTCGTGAACACAATTGATGCCAACTAATGCCAACTCATTTCAACAGCTAACAGCTCGCAAGGTAATAATAACTGCAATTAATATTATCGATGAATATTCAATACGAAGGCGTCGATGGTAATAAGCAGTATTAATTTTATGATACAATTACATTTATCGTGATTATAATCATCATCATCATCAGTAATCATTTGCCCACTTTTGGACTCTTAGTGCTGTATGCTATTACACCCCGACTCCTACTTCTCGCATCCCCTTGCTTGGTTACTGAGTCATTGACCCAGTAACCAAGCAAGCTGATGTCTTTTTGTCTTTTCACATCGTTCACAACGTCGTCAAATGTACCCTGACTGGCAACGCATCACCAGAGATATCTCCAAGAATACGTTTTTACATCAAAATTGCTCTAAGTATGTGATCCCAAAATTATAACCAACCAAAATAAAACGACGATTCAAACCTTGAGCTTTCTAGACAAGACCCCTAGGGAAATAGTCGACAGTTTAGGTTCTCTAACAGAAGACAGAAAAATGATACTGTTACCATGCCATGGGAATCGAACCCTGCATATCACCAACCAATCCGCAACTGGGCAAGCTTTCCATAGGGCAAAATATGAATACGTCAACCTTATAAGACGACCTCGTATATCACCCAGAGAGCCTATATATTGAAGGTAAGGTGACCACGTTGATACAATTAGGACTTAGATATGCTGATAGCAATCACGGTATATATTACTAGGATTAACTAATATTATAAATGCAATAATTTGTATGTACATTTGTTATACAGCCTAAGTAAATACTACAGAATGCATAAGGTTGAAATTGGTAAAGAGTGCAATGTGTGTATATAAAAAAATCTATAAAAAAAATCTGGTTGATTTTAAGTGTGGTATTGCTACTAATAATTAGGTTATGTAGATGGAAAGAATAATCGAAACTTGAGCCAAATCCCTTCTGAACTTACCCTAGTAGAAACTAGGGACAGAGAAACACAGTAAAAAAGAGAAGTACAGCAAAAGCAGTACGCGGGTATATATTACTATAAACAAGTGACTACCAGAGTTTATGATGTCAAAGAAGATGATAGGGATATTTAATAATATTTGAATATACAACATAACTGTTAATTTATAATGAAATCTGTGCACATCTTAATTTGGATTTTCCCTTCTGCAACGGATTTTTCGTTGCAGAAGGGCTAATCGCCATATTATTTTCTACCAGGAAAACATAAACAATAAACACAAGATACCCAGCGATTATAGGGCTTTGTATAAATGCTTATATATTTTCCTTGAAATCATTTAGATATCTGTATATTTATAGGGCTGCATAAAACTCGCCCAAAAAACGCGCCGTCGTGAAGTGGTTTGTGTGTGGATAGCTCATTGATGTGATTGAGACAGACAGTATATATTTTTTTTTTTTTTTTTGAAGTAAAACTTCTATATTGTGTGAGCTTGATATGGGGAGTAAACTGGCGAGAGCGTTACAAAAATCGCACATCAGGCGGAGCCAATGAAAGTTGTCATTAAAATTCGAAATTCAAATTCGATTCAAATGAAACTTGTATTTAAAAAATAAATATCATATGACACGTCATGTCATTGTAACTGCGGTAATGGATTTGTGTATTATATCAATAATTAAGTTTTACTTTAGTTGTGTGGTCTAACACACTTTTTTAAAAATAAATTTAGGCAAACGATCGATTGGAGCCTAGACTACCGACGCTCATAGACGGCCACATAATTGTTTTAAGCGTCTTGCCCTCCTTCGCCCCTTCTCACTACACAATACGAAACTCACTACACAACACCTCTCGGTCATGCCTAAGTCGTTTAAGACGGCTACTGCAGCAAGGCCCTACTTCAGTGGTTCTGAACCGGCTGTCCTTGATAGCATCTCAAGTGGTCCACGAGCCATGTCTCCAGATCAATAAACAAAATCTTCCTTTAGCCACAGACCACCTACATGGGGTGTCCGCCGCATAACAAGAATGTCAGTTAATGGACTACAGTCACGACTAAAAGGTTAAGAACCACTGCACTACATCCTACAAGTTTATGTGTGGGTTTGGTATCTGTGAGCAAGTAGCTTTCCCGTCATGTCCATCCAATTCGGCATTCTGCAGCAATGCAGAATGACACTACCTCTTACATATTTCTCCCGATCTATCATCGAACGTCTATCTATTTTCGCGTCTCACTGTTGGGCATCCTATGTTGGGCTTCTATCATACGGCCTCCACAAACAATGTTGCAGCAGTTCCATTAAATCTAAAAAAAAAAATAGTTTTCCTCAAACCAAAAGGCCGCAAATTTAAAAGACAATCGCTAACCTTCTCGTGTTCATTTTGAATTTATAATATGAGAAGAAAGTTGTGATTTCTCGGTAAATTGTAGACAAAGGGCTTTCCCTATAGGCATTCCTATAAGTGATTAGCGTTTGGATCAGCTCTTCGATGTAACCATGATCCACATCGTGCGACCTTTGCTTGTAATAACTGGCGGAACCCTCGACGGATTCGCCGCACGTATTCAAGTTTTTTTCTTATTAGAATTAGCTCCCGAGGAGATGATTAGTGGGTCACTAGTTAGTTTTTCGCGTTTATTCAACTGACCTATGAAGCATTTTTATTTATTTTTTCGACAGTTATTTGTCTCTCTTTTATTTTGATTTATTTTTTATTTATCAATCATAAATCTTCTTCACTTTTCTGCACATCTGCGATTAGGGCTCTTCTTTTTCTTCTTCTTCTTATAAAGCAATTAATAAAAGTCTAGTGGTACGCGTAATCGACGAGAGGTCCTGGGTTCGCCTCCCGGGTCGGATCAAAAATTGTTATAGGGAGTTTTTAATTTCTAATAACAGTCCGGAGTCAGGAAGTTGGCGGTGTTATACCTCCGTGTCTCGGAGAGCACGCTAAGCCGTTGGTCCTACGCCAGATTTCTCTCCGGTCGGGTCGAATTGCCGTCCCATCGGAATAGGAGAATGAGGGAAAAAAGAGTGCACTTGTGCACTATAATATGTCCTGCGCAGATGGCTCATATCAGACGACTCAATACAGACGGCCGCCGTAGTCGAAATCGGCTAGGACGACATTATTATTTTACTTATTAAAATTATTATTAAAATTTAATTTTTATTGAAATAAAATATGCTTAAATAAAAGTAAGAATAACCGTTTACTTCATCATCTTGAGATATTTTAAAAAGAATTGAAGGAAAACGTCGGTTTCATGACCCTTGCCTGATTTTACTATAGATCACAACATGAGCTGCTCATAAACGCTACATTCTAGTTTCTAAGTCTTATAATTTATTTATTATTAAGGTATACGGCTTATTTCGTTACGAATCAGTTTTCTAGATTGGCATTAAAGCGTTTTTAAAGAAGTTTCTTGCCCAATAATATATTCAGATTGTGGATAGTCATTCAAAATTTTAAAGTCAAAACCTCACTTACACGATTTTATGTAAAACTCTTTAGCAGAATTTTAAGCTGTTACGCAAATACCTGCACAAATATTCACGTTTGAGTAGGAATTTCGATATTCCGTATTCGTCGGAATAGGGTACGATCGAGGGGTAAACTACTTCAAATTTAATGAAGGCCTCTCTTGGTGTGTGTTGTTAGATTTCCAATAATTAACCTGTGTTGGATTTAGGGTACTACTATATCACTTTATTCGGGATCTGGAATGCTTTTTTATAATTCTTTTTAATACTTTTAAATAAGAGGTAGTTGCAAGCTGCATGCAAGCATGTTAGTCGAATTGGGTCTGCACGGGGAGGTACCTCTCGCTTACACGAGACCAGCGTAAAGTGACAGCCCTGCAGCCTCGTTTTTGCGGTGTGTAAGTAGCCAGTGGCCCATGAAGGAAGGAAGAGGAAGGAGGGCAGTGTATGTGTATAATCTCTATGATGTCTATGGGTGTCAATAATCATGAAAATGGCTCCTTTTTCTCGTTTGCCACCTTATACTAAACTTCACTCTCCGTTGCAGACGACCAGGGCCGGCACTACGGATCTGTTATATTTCATGTATGACTTCATAATTTGTAAAAAAAAAAAAAAATGGACCAACACGACCTCTCCCTCGGTGTTGATATACCTAAAAAGCTATAGCTATGCTAGTGTACTTTGGAACTTTCCCATGACTATTTTAAAGAAGAAAATTAAATAAGCAATGTTGTTACAACTTTTAGGTGTTATTAAAACATCTATAGTAACTTGCTCTTGCTTCTAGATGTTATTAAAACCTCTATAGTAACTTGCTCTTGCTTCTAGATGTTATTAAAACCTCTATAGTAACTTGCTCCTGCTTCTAGATGTTATTAAAGCCTCTATAGTAACAGAGTTGACAACAAAAACTGTCGAGATCAACAGTTGCCATATAATTATCTCGTCGCAACACCAGCACCTGAGGAATGCAACAGATCGCATATATTTATGTTGTTGCTGTTGATAAATGATTATTCCACACATACGCGACCTTGTGTGCCCGTCACACTAGCTGTGTCCTGCGGGTTCGGCTTATAACATAAATCTTATAACCTCATGACCGCCGCAGCC
>LUGF01006994.1:48365-95160 GCA_001625245.1 Calycopis cecrops | reverse complement strand
GGGGGGGTGAAAGGAGGGCAACAAATCTGCCTAAAAATCATGCGAATGTCCATGGGCGTAGGTAGTCATCAATAGGCTCCGAATTCTCGTTTGCCCCCTTATGCTATAAATAAAAAAAAATAATGTTAAACTATTTTATTCCACAATGTAAATTTTATCAGTAAAAAACTTTAACTAAAAAGCTACAAAACAGATTTAGTTTAACCGAACTGTTTTGTAGCTTTCAATAAGATAATAGCAAATATATATAAACTTTCGTATACCTATACGAATCTAATAATCTATTTAACTAGGATGACAATATTGCGTAATAATAAATAAATAAAATAAAATTTGTATTTATCTTATTTTCTCCCAAACAATAAGTGTTTGTCTCGCCCTTAATAAAACCAGCGTACAACCATTACTTACCGATTCTAATTATAAAATAAAAAAACCGGCCAAGTGCGAGTCAGACTCACACACCGAGGGTTCCGTAGGAACGGGAGGTATGAACAAAAGCAATAGACGAGAAAATTACACTTCCTTGATACAAACTTATATATGCGGGTGCTTGCATACATTTAGTATGAAACGAACTACATGCATAAGTTGGTAATGATTTTTCCAGTGATATAAATTTTATTTACCAATTTTTAGATTTATTCCTATATGTATACTGTAAGGTCTTACCTCTTGCCAAATTTCAGAATTCTAGCTCAACGGGAAGTACCCTATAGGTTTTCGAAAAAGTGCGTTTTCATACAAAATTTGTACATAAATGGCTATAACTTTTTATTGCGTTAACTTAGAAGTGTGATTTTTTCAAGGCATCAAGACGTAACTGACCTCCGTATTCGACAAAGATTTCAGCTTAATCCCTTCAAGCGTTTTAGAGAAAAAGGTCTTGACAGACGTACAGACGGACAACAAAGCGATCTTATAAGGGTTCCGTTTTTTCTCTTTGAGATACGGAACCCTAAAAAATAAAGGAAATCTGAATTGTCTCCACCTGGGTGCACACATATACGACAAGAACGAACATCTGTTATGTCATTACAACTGAGTTTTGTATCCAGTCACAACTGTGACAATATAATTTGAAAGCACGGAAGTTTCCCACGTGGCTCACGAGGCCATAGTAAATTGCCCCCGTAACATGTTACGGCTAGTTCACTGTGACCAAAAATTGCGAAGTTGGATGGAAAGAGAAGCTTCGGATTGCTGAGTGCTCATCAGACATTTTTTTTTCGTGTCGATAGGACCGCGCCGATGGGAAGAATACACCTCGATATGACAGTGTATGTAATCGTTAATTTAACTATTATTATCATGGTTAATAAATTATCCCGATGACAACATCTCGTTCACTTTGACAAAGACGGCATTGTCACGTTAGGAGCGAGGAGAAGCTTCAGGTCTTGAGACGACAAATCTAGGTTTGGAGTCGACAGGAGCGGCCAACCTTTTAACTACTATTATCCTGGCTAGAAGGACCAAGGGCTACCTTCTCCTCTGACGTTGACGAAGCGGGCAAAAAATTACAAATGTGCGGGATTTTTCAGGTTACAGCAAAAAGGGCATTCTGCTACGTGCATACCCGGACGGCGCCTGCACAGATATCTTCTCGCCTGATCGATGATCATTTATAACCCAAACACTGCCTTACCTGCCAATTTTGGTCTCATTTTTTTAGCACGCGCTTTAAATCGCTTACGGAGCAAACTATAATATATAATTAATACATTAACTAGTAGAGTTGAGCAAGTTTCGAAACCCTTCATCTGTAATAAATTTGTTCATCTTCTGAATGCGGATGTCTATGCTGGCGGTCACCGTGTTATGCAATCTGACCGCGTAGGTAATAACGCATCGATTGAACGAATTAAGGAATCGATATGTAGTTCAACTTAATGGGCCTTTGACTTGACCCTTATAGTGTAATGGTAAGCTTTGTTCTTTGCATCTGTGTAGCTGTGCGTATGTCTATGAGCACTAGTAGTCGTGGTTATACTATAAAAAAACTTTGGTACTTGAAGTTTTAAGACACATATAATCTTGAGTATATAATATACTATTATATTTCTGTGATGTTCGTACTATTGCCATGCCATTATTCTAGTTCCATGAGAACTGTTACTACATTGTTCTACTAACCTAACTAGATGGCGCGTAGATTAGATGTCTCAATAAACACTTAAAACAATTTTAAGCTAATTTTAACAGATATCATGGTACGGGGCAAACAAGCGAACCGTTTTACTGTAATATCGTGACATCTGCTACAGTTCTCTTGATTTTTTTTCTTACCTTGGTAAGGTAATATGCAATTGTTCAACTCAACACTGAAAATCAGCATCATCTTATTATTTTATTATAGTATGACGAATGCTGAGTGTCCACCTCTATTGGTCCCAGTATCATTATCAAGTTTGTTTGTTTATAATATTAATGTATGGATTTGAGATGTTGACAATTGTTACCAATAAAAATCTCTCCTTATTTCTTAATTAATAATAATTCTAGCTCTGCCAGCCATTCAGATATAAAATCTCTTTTATCAACGAAAATCATTAGCAGTCGTTTCTGGAACTGAAGCAGCTCTTCTACGTCGCGTCGGTACTACTGATTCATCGCAAATGAAAAGTGAGCGGGAGAAGAATTTACGAACATCAAAACGATGAGCGTGGAATTAAGAATTCCGTCGAGATGTCCTTAGAAGAAATTATACCATCCTGGTTTCAATAGCCTTTTTTATAGCATAGAGGGGCAAATGAGCAGACATTTTCATAACTACGAACGCCCATAGACATCCGCATAGATGTTTTACAGACGCGTTGTTATACATTCGTTAAAATATGCCTAATAGCTGACATGACATTAGTCATGTTGGCTTTAAGTTCAATGGTAAACGTGCTACGACCAGAACAGGATTTTTTACGTTGGTAACAATTCACTAACTGCGCATGCGGGTCAACTATATAATAATAATTCAGACTAACCTTACCGGTTTTGTAAAAAAAATAAAAACTATTTTACACGAACCGCTCAATGCTATTGACGCACGGGTAAACAAAAAAAAAACTACAAATTGGCAAAACCCGGCGGAAGTTCAGTGCGAGGTGTAAATATTTATATATAAATTATTACCAACGGCTAGACCGAATTTTTTTTCGTGCTGAAGAAGTAGAAGTGAAAAAGTTGAAAGAGTAACAGGTAGGGCCAAGCGGCATGCATACAGCCGAATTGGGCCCACACGACCGGGGAGGTACCTATCTCTCGCTTAAACGTCATCGACTAATGTTTACCAGGGTGCAGCTTTTTATCCTAAGACTTAAACACTTTTCTATATCTGTCCAGTAGTTTCGAGGCCTATTCAAAGCAAACCAACAAATCCTTACTCCTTATCTGTTAATTAAAATATTATAATATTACATCGATAATAATATAATATTATATTATTGTCCATTAGGAAGATAAACGATAAAAATAATTAATTGAAGCTGATAAATGATTTATTATTAGCAACAATTTGTTCTTACTCTATGTTAGTTAGTGTTCAGGTTGCTACTATTGCCAAAATATCAAACTGCGACCTTTTTGGAAATTTAATTACCTGTGTCATGGCAAAACGTTGGTAATTGCATTAATCTTATTTTATAATATAAATTTATTTAATGTTACAAACGATTATGTCACAAGGAAAATGTGCAGATTATAAAAATACCAACTGTGAGCTATGAGCAATGTTGTGTCACGTTTTGTGCCAAATAAAAATAATGAAAATGAGCCAAATTCCATCCTAATCATTTTACTAGTTTACGTTTGAAACAATTACTAACAAATATACAACTTTCACATTTAAATACATTTTTAATTTAATTTAAATAAATTAATATTAAGATTTAAAATCGAAACATAAAATATGTTAAAACTATGACAATAGTATGTCTTTTTTCGTACTTGATAATTACGCGTTTTCCATCGATTAAACCGAAACTGACCACTCCTGGGCTTCCTAATCGGTAGCGAATTAAAAGGAACCAGTTTCCAGTGGTCAGTTAACTCTGTGGATCTGCGAGCCTTGGGACAGTCGCTCGCAATGAGTGAACGTAACCGACTGCATCATGATATAATAATATTTACAAAAACAAAAGAAGTGACTTTGACTTTTAAAACATTTGGGTAATCGCGCATATATTTTTCCAGGCCATGTGTACATTGTGCGGGGAGAAATCCATTGAGACACAATGACCTACACGTACCTCCGGCGGGACACAATAAGGAGTAAACTCCAACTTTTTATAGCTTATGGGGGCAAACGAGCAGTCGGCGTCATTTTCATGACTACTGAAGCTACCGTGGACCGCCTTCCTCCTCCCACCATAATAAATGCGACACGCACCGCACGACACACAGCTTTAAATTTACGCCAGTGTCGTGTAAGCGAGAGGTACTTCCCAGGTCGTGCCGGCCTAATTCGGCTGCATTCACGTGGCACTACATCTTACTCCAATAATGTAATATAGGCTATATCAACATAAACTACCTACCTATGTAATTACTTGACATAAAAGCAAAGAAGCGCAGTTTAGAAAGCATCGCTTTTAATAAAATCCCTTTTATTGGTAAAATAAAAAGGAAATAAAAATCGTGGTATTATGACAAAGGAACCTAAAAGAAATGCTCTTTATGTTATTATAATTTATCTCATAAATATCTCTCGATGTTCAATGTACAAAAGCGAAAGATTGAAATTATCCTTTTTTGTATCATATTGTTTTCAGGAAAGAAAAAAATCAAAACCGCTCGTTTTTTTTGCAAAGGAGTGCAGATGGCTTAAATAGTACTGAAACAACTGTAAAATTCCTAAAACAAATTAATTTTTATTATGTTTTTTAAGGTTAAATGGGGAAAGGCCTTTGCCCAACAATGGGACACCTTAGGCTTAGTTTAATAAAATAATAATATATAGGTAAGGTTAAAGTTAAGTCGCTGATGGCCTTAGATATAAAAGCGACCTAAAATAATTTTAAAAACAATGGTGACCCGTCACGTCACGCATGCCCAGGGTGTAACCAAAACTGGTGTTATGTAAACGGATTCCGGTATTTCCCCAACCTGCCCAATTCAGCTGAATGACAGATTGGCACTTACGGAATATACCTCATTTGTTTCCTCGTTAAAAAAAAACTTTATCTTGTTAGTAAACTTAGTAAACTACGCATATTCTTTTTCCCCATTGAAATACCTTCTTATATACTTTAAACATCATAGTTAAAGGTTAAAGTTAAAATGTAATATGCTTCCGTATAACCTTTTATATAAGGGAACTCTTGGTGTTTTAATATTTAACAAAAATACAATGTCACTTTGGTAACTTTATTAAAAAAAAGATATTGTAATAAAGTTACAAAAGCCAATGCATTATATCCCTAAAGTGATTGTACAAAAAAATAAAAAAAATTGATTTTGAACTGAGATATTAAAGGTCAAAAAACGTAACAATTGTATACAAATAAAGGAACCGGTATCAACAACTTTCTGTCGATTCTGGTAGCGCGGGTAAAACCGCGGACCACTGACTCAGTTTACAAACAAGGCAAATCTGACGGAGAAACTTTTTCCTCCATATTAATATGATAAATTATCTTGTGGTTTAGAATGCCAACATAAAAGTTGCACTTAATAGATGTGGCCAATAAACTTCAATTATTGAAAAAATGCCTTAAAAGAAGCC
Source organism: Calycopis cecrops (assembly GCA_001625245.1). Classification (NCBI taxonomy): domain Eukaryota; kingdom Metazoa; phylum Arthropoda; class Insecta; order Lepidoptera; family Lycaenidae; genus Calycopis; species Calycopis cecrops. Next base: position 89,441 of record LUGF01006994.1, on the reverse strand, counting down.
TTATTTGTCCCCGTTACCTACAAAAAGCTGTGATATTATGTTCTGTAACTCGTGATGCGAATCGAATAGACGAAGTGGGACGCCGCCTCTGAGGTACCTCTCGACCACCTGATATTGCGCAGAATGACTGATTTGCTATCGCTAATCGTGCGGTTTGTTACTTTTTGTGCTACACATTGGACGGAGAAAAAGGGTGGTGCACCTTTTACTCCATCCAATGTGTAGCACAAATCTTCCTCTTCATACCCATTAATCGGATGTGTGTGGGCTTCGGTGGTCACGAAACTACTAAGACTGCTAGTTTATCCCCTTATGCTAAAAAAATACGTCATCCTCACACAAAAATTGGCGTCTATTGCGTCCAGCAGCGAACCGATAGCGGCTGATGATAAAAACCTATTACAAAACGCCGATTAAAGTATCATTAGCTAATCATACAATATAAATTACCAGAGCCGGATAAATGATTCCCAAGTTAAGATTGTGTCGCATACGCGTGTATTTCCCACAGTGCACGGCGCGCCACGTCGGTATTCCCCGTCTGTTGGCTTTCGTAACGGCTGTTATTTTTGGTTTACCGTTTATCAAGCCAAACTCATGCACCGGGATGACAGAAATAAGGATAACCAATATGCGAACGTCTTCCTTATAATAGGTCATAATTATCATATCTATTTTGGAATGGACTTAGTCCGAATTAAATCATTCATTTACTTTAAGTGTACTTATGTATATTATCTGTGACTAGGTTGTAGTAAGCGCTACTTCCATGCTAAGTGTATTGGATGACCACAACTCGGGAAGTGACAGCTACATTGGCGCGTTACGTACGGTTGTGAGAAAATGGTGGTCAATTGAAGGGAAAGGAGCAAAATGTATTTTGCATGACAATTGTTCGGATGTCTATGGGCGCTTGTAGTTACAAAAAAGTAATTGTTCATTTGCCTCTTGAAGATTACTTATCATTAGCTTGCATCTCATCAAAAATATGAACGTGAAAATAAAGGGCCAAGTTCGATTTCAACAAAAGAGTTGTTATCCTATCGAGTTTACTGACAAAAGAATTGAGAGCTATAGCGTTGCCAAGTTAAGTGGAACTTCGTGATATTTTAGTTGCGAGTTGCGATGGGGTCAAAAGTGGCTTGATATGGTTCGTGTACATAATGCACACATGATTTAGCTTTATTCCTTTTCTTTGATTTTCCAATGAAATGAATTCCATTAAATTGAAATAATAAATTCGACTTGGCCGTTCACGCAACCCCGTCAAGATCGTTTTGTTCAATAGTTCATTGGATTGATTCGAGAATCGAGAAGTAGATGACCAAAACACGAATCACTCCAAACTTGTTGTTGCCCTTGCGGACTGGCGCTACTGGAATATCAAGCGACCTTGCCACATCACAGCAATGAGGTCAAATAGATAAGGTTCATTCCAAATAATCAAGTGTTCATCAAAGTTCTTTATTTTGATTTATATTATATATAGGTATTTTAGATTTCTTATGTTGATCGCCATGAAACAGAATTATAATGGTGTAATAGCAAAAATGGTTGCTAAAACAAATAAATATAATGATAAAACGACATAATGATATGCGTGAATAATAAATTTACCTTTACACTTTTTTTCACTTTTTAGTAATGGGATCCTAAGCCGTATAGTAGCTACGGAAGCCTAATATATACTTTATTACTCTCCTCTGGCTCTTCACTCCTTCCCCCATCCCAACCCAACGGTCAACGGCCATTTAAAGAATGCTATGTCTCATAGAACAACCTTAAGTATACACTTTAGTTACAGAAGTTGTACTCCACGGTCAGGTCTGATTCTTGAATGGAAGTTGAACTATAAGAAGCAAAGAATAAATATGATAATGTCATAACAGCATCCCGTTAGCAAATATGTGCATATTTTCCTTTAATAATATGCGGGATGCGATGCTGATATAACAGATGCTCGGTGGCAGTGAAACGTGTTCCTTGAACCTGGCTTTCGTGTCCAAGTTCATCCTCAGGCCAACATTGTCGGTATACGTGCAATGTTTTATTAGTAGCTCAGCGCTTATTGAATAAAATACAACCTATAGACATATTTTGATAACTACACGTAAGAATGATTAGGTGTACATTAAATTATAGAAATAGATTTATTAGTTTTCTATTTTTATTACTGAATTGTTTTTTTTTTGGCACGTTCTACTTTCATTGACATTTTTTGATAAATCAACTGATAACAATTTTGCCAATAAAATATTTTTATTGAGTTAAAAAATAAATTAAAGATAATCATTGTTATTTATTTTCAAAATAAATTGAATTATATTTTTGTTATAACTAAAGATAAAAGAGAAATTCTGTCGCAAATTTAATTACGTATCAACAAGTCAAACCGAAAAAAACCTTGGAAAAAAAACTAAATCAGGTTTTTTAGACCGGTTGAAACGTCAGCAGGTCGTTAAGCAGGGGCATTATTTTCGCCAGACGAAACGGTAAGCCCCAATGACGTCAAATGAGTCAATGTTGATATAACGACCAATGGAACAAAGAGACCTACTTGGAAACGATTAACATGAATTTATTCAATATATTGCAACAGCGAATTTAAAATTCAGATATATTTTTATTTATTTGATGGGACATTGCGTTGCAGCCTTGTGCGGGGACCGGGGGAATACCAGCGCGAAAATGAGAGCTAAGCTGTCGTGTTTGTTGTCATTGGAGTATTAGGGAGATTTTTCCTTTTATTTTGTTGAGTCGTCTTGCCACACTGCTTGCATGTTAGGCCAGTACGACCAGGGAGGTAATTCGCGCTTAGATGCACGAAACCGGAGTAAAATGACAGCTGTGATTTCGTGCGGTGTGTAAGTAGCCGGTGGCCTATGGGGGAATGAGGAAGGGGGCAACGCATCTGTATTGCTTCTTTGCGGATGTCTAGGCGACGGTAGTCCTCAAAATGCCTCTGACCGCTCATTTGCCCCCCTATCCCATGAAAAAGGGATATTTGAAGTGAAACTTTATTTTATACACAAATAATTAAAATAAAATAACGCTTTATTTGCCAGGATTACGAGTTAATGTCATTAATTATCTTCACTTTTCGCTATTAGTAATTATCACGCCAATGTGTTAATTAATCATTAAAATTTATTTAAAATAGAACATTAGTAATAAGTATATTAATTATTAAATTATGTGAATTCTAATGTCTCTATCTAAATCCTAGTTAACATCATTATTATATAAGAATAACTAGCTGCGCTCCACGGTTTCACGGTAAATACCACAGGAATACTGTTTCGGGATAAAAACTATCCAATGTTACTTTTTCTCTGTTAGTTTATCCTCCAATCCTCTGTGTGTGACCAATTTCATGAAAATCGGTTCAGCAGTTTTTGCGTGAAGGAGTAACAAACAAACATACAAACTTTCACATTTATAATATTAGTAGAATAAATCTAATAAATTATTATAAAGGGGTCCATTGTCACGAACTTTCCTAAAGCCTTATTCGCATTCCGTAGTAAATTCTGTCAAGAAAAACCGGCCCGGTGGATGGGCTATACTAAACTATTTTTAAATAGCAATAATGGCGGGTTAGAGTTTTAAGTAGGACTAGTTTACATCTTGATTGTCTCGAAAGCGAGAGTTAAATGAGTGTAAACTCACTACTGTACCGCAAAAAAGGAGTTAACGCAAAGGCCTCATCTAGTATTTTTGGTAATAGTTTCACGAAAAAAATACAAGCAATAGCGACGAGCTAGCTATTAAAAGTGGTAGAGCAGCCCATTTGAAGTGGCGTAAATCAGATAGATACAGTTCTAATTCTTGTGTCATAATGTTAGTTACCATACTCCTCCGAAACAGGTAGACCGATTGTCATGAAATTTTGTGTGCATATCGGGTAGGTCTTAGAATCTATTTTTCATCTCGATATTTCCGCTCGAAACTTACGTGAATGAAACCGCGGAGCGCAGCTAGTATTACAATAAAAATGCCCTTAATCATTGTGTTTATAATTGAATTATATCAATCGGATTAGGCGCGGAATATCACAAGTAATTTGTGGTCACAAACCGCAGATTTTCATCTACGATCTATTGATACTATCGACAAACGATTTGCGGTTTATTATTACAAAATAATTAATCATTCACCCATTCAAATGTTTACCACTCGATCAGTGGTAAGTATTCCCGCTATATTATATTAAGTTCTATAACACTGATCAAGTTCTAGATCTAGATATAGATCTAGGTAAATATTCTTTATTAAACACTAGCTGTGCCCCGCGGTTTTAACCGCGTAAATCCCACAGGAACGGGATATCGGATAAAAATCCTATCCTATGTGTTTATACAAGTTACCTTCTATGTGTGTGCCAAATTTCATGAAAATCGGTTCAGCAGTTTTTGCGTGAAGGAGTAACAAGCAAACGTACAAACTTTCACCTTTATAATATTAGTCGGATTATGTTTAAAGACAGCCGGGGCACAGTATAATCATAATCCCATTTACTCAGGAGTATTTTGACTTCGCAGTTGCTGGAATGACTATGCTTTAGTCACTTTATCGGTAAGACTAGTCCTGACGGGACAGAAGGAATTCCCTGTCGTGAATGGATACGGGACATCCTACCGCTGTGGTGGCGTTTTTCCGTGGTTGTCATGACAAGAAATTCCTTAAAAAGGCATGAAACTTATGAGCTGTATGTAACTTCCAAGATATAAATCCAACGTAAATAAAATAATTTAAAATATCAAAAGCAAGTAATATTAATATTATTTGTTTAATAAGGTTTTAGGAAAAATCCCTAAACGGTTTTGTGATTCACGAATATATTATATTTAACAAGGGAAACTCCGCTAGCCTCGCGCAGGGTATTTTTCCAGCACTGAGGAAAAACGTGAATCAATTGTTGCGGCCATGCTGGGTACTCGGCAGGTGACATATCATTTCCAAGAGATGAAATGGAATTAGCCAAAACATGCGAACATTATGCCTGGACGTTGACGACATTAATTGCAAAGCAGTGTTTATATATACGATTCTTAGAATTGGGACGATTTTACAATTATATCCTATTTTATGTACTTACAAATGATTTCGTAATTTAATGCAGATTTGGGACTAACTTGGGTGAGGCAGGTGGCTCGTGACTTCTGGCGCCCTTTGGGGGAGGCCTATATCCAGCAGTGGATATCCTGCAACTGATGATACATATTTAGTTTTTCAGAAGTAGAGTTATTGCTGCATTGCAACCGAATAGGGTCAACCTCTTGCTCACATTATAATTCCTTAAAAGTATTGATTTAGTCGTTACGTTTTATGGGGTAGATGAGTTTGTAAGTGGCTCATTGACGGGATGGGCGAAGGAAGTAAGAGGTAGAGCCACGCTGCATGCTTGCATGCAGCCGAATTGGGCCGGCACGACCGGGGAGGTACCTCTCGCTTACACGAGACCGGCGTGAAGTGACAGCTGTGCTGTCGCGTTTCGTACGGTGTGTAAGTAGCCGGTGGTCCACGGAGGTGGGAGGAGAAAGGGGGGCAGCGCATCTGTAGTCTATGCATATGTCTATGGGCGTCGGTAGTCATGAAAATGGCTACAACTGCTCGTTTGCCCTCCTATACCATAAAAACAAAAAAAAAAAAAGTCAAGACATCTGCATAGAACTCATCCGTGCGGATGTTAATGTGTGAAAAAATGCCTCTGACCGCATTTTTTAAATTAAAAGACGAAAAAAAAAGATAGACAATATGTGTACGTAAAACAGCCGTGAAAATAGTCAAAGTTTTTACCCGTATCCCAGTATCCAGTAGTTGAAAGGGTTTTACCGCCGCCAATTACTGAAACCAATTAAAATTCCACTTAAACATGATTGACGTACCGGCGTTACTTCAGTGATGAATGATTTCATCATGGTCAGCGATACGAGCGATGCGAACTAGGATTCTCAATGTTTTTACATCGAACTACGATTAGCACCATATCACTCTTCGATTGCAATTAATCTTACCATAAAGGAAGGTAGCGCACAAATTATGATCAGATTGACCTTTTTACTGTTGGAAGGTCTCAGGGGTAATTGAAACCGATTTTATGAAGAGAATTATGAATTTGAAGGAACTAGACATTGTAAAGAATCCTGGCGGTTCATCGCAGGAGACCAGCGTACTAATACGAATGGAGTAACCCAATGTTAAGGACTGATTAGTTGGCGGGATGGCCTGCTTAACTGAATCAACACCGTTCTCACCAATGAAAGGCGGTATTTGGTTTCCTCAGGACTTTAGTTGGCCTTCGTAGCTATTACATAATATATGCCACGAGTGCCACACTTCATTAGAGCCTATCAGACCTTTTATAGCGTCTGCCTACCTACCACTGGTACCTCCTCCTGGAGTCAGTATCCTCATTACTGAGGTTCGTGATACCCTTGCTGGACTGAAACCATGTTCTTCACAATACCTCTTGGGAGCTTGCCTGGTACTACAGTCATATGCTCAATAATATGTGTTTATTTGCAAACATTTTGGGTTACTTTAACAATTCTATTAGAGCATCGTATAAGATTTCTTAATTAATTGTTCATTTATTAGGATGGCAACATTGCTAAGTTCTATTTTCTGTATAAAAAACATGTAGCTCATTGATTTCTTGTTCTATTAACATTGGTACCTGAGTAATGATACGATGGTTAATTAAAAACAAACTTATTGTTACATTTTATACGTAATTATGTGTTAAATTTGGGTTGTTTCCGGGCGATTTTTTTGCAGTATTGTGAATTTCAATTAATACAAAATGTTAATAAACCGTTTGCTGCGATTTTTTTTGCTCTTTTTTACCCCCCCGTTTACAACGTACACCGCTACATTGTTTAATCGGTGCCTCTTAACGAGAATCTACGTTACTTTTTTGTATCATCTCTTACAACCTCCGTTTTTTTTTTGATGATAAGCAATCGAGAAAACCGAAAACTGATCTGAGGAAATAAGTGCCAACATAGGCGAACAAAGCAGTTATTTGGTTTTTTTTTTTTATTATGGTATAGGGGGGCGAACGAGCAGTTGTAGCCATTTTGATGACTACCGACGCCCACAGACATCTGCATAAAGACTATACAGACGCGCCGCCCCCCTCTCTCCTCCCACCTCCATGGGCCACCGGCTACTTACACACCGCACGAAACGCGACAGCACTGCTGTCACTTCACGCCGGTCTCGTGTAAGCGAGAGGTACCTCCCCGGTCGTGCCGGCCCAATTCGGCTGCATGCAAGCATACAGCGTGGTACTACCTCTTACCCTCTTACCATTTGGTTAGATATTATTTACTCTACTTCACCCTACACACCCGAAAGGCCACGGTCACTGTTTAGTCCGGTAACGTTTAAGATACCTACCTCCCCGTGGAGCCTGATTTATCTGCAATGCAACAATGCATCTAACAACAGATGATATACAGGAACGATGCACTTTACCATATGTCTTCTTGCCCCTTTTCCCTCTAAGCATCCAAACCTTTTTTCCATGGCCTTTTGACCCGATTTTTTATAGTTTTAGGGGGCAAACGAGCAAGCGAAATCATTTTCATGACTACCGACGCCCATAGACATTCGACGTAGAGGTAATACAGATACGTTGCCCTCCTTCCTCCTCCCCCCTCCATGGGCCACTTACACGCACGAAACAGCTCAGCTTTTTGATTTTTTTACAGGCCCTTTTGAAGGGTCCAATGAAGCGGGGACGGCTCCACTATTATATATTTTATTATTGTATCGAAACAAAAAAAAATACAACATACCAGTGCGAGACATTGAGAGGCGGACTTAGTTCATATCCTGTTCCGAGTGGCGAGCACCACACTTTACTTCCTAGTAATAGCTAAGCTGTGAAATAGCGAATAACGGCCATCCGGCTCCATTGAATCTTGAGCAGAATTGTCTAAATCAGGGTTTCTTAATGTATTGTCCATGGACCGTGGGGTACGGTAACATGTGTACCAGGGCTCCGCCGAATTTTCGTACACGAACCCGCAGTTGGCATTGACCTTTGTCTAATTAAAAAGTTCTTTTCCAGGGTCCGTTGATTCGATTTCGATAATGGTCCTCGACAGCAATATATTTAAGAAACCCTGGTCTAGATCTTCTATAACAACGTACCGTTACGAGCAATTGAAACTTTGTTATGACTACACCAGCATAATTATGCAGAAATGTTTTTCGTACCTCCCACGGGTCATTGGAAACTTATACGCATGAAACGCGATACTACAGCCATACAGCATGACCGGGGATAGCCCTAGCTCATTTTTTTTTATGATATAAGGGGCAAACGAGCAGTGGGAGTCATTTCCATGACTACCGACGCCCATAGACATCCGCATAGAGATAAACAGATGCGTTGCCCTCCTTTCTCCTTCTCCCTCCACGGGCCGCCGGCTACTTACACACCGCACGAAACGCGACAGCAGAGCTGTCACTTTACGCCGGTCTCGTGTAAGCGAGAGATACCTCCCCGGGTCGTGTCGGCCCAATGCATGCATGCAGCGTGGCACTACCTCTTACTAAGCTCATACAATAGTGTCACAAATTAACAGCTATGCTGTCGCGTTTTGTGTGATCTGTGAGTTTCTTATGGCCCATTGGAGAAGAGAGAATGAGAGAAACCATTGCTGGGATGTTTTTGGACGCAATTAAAAAACTCCGGCTTCCCGTTTGTCCCTCTATGCTACGAAAAAGAAAACTCTACTGATGAAAAATCCTTCCAAAATTATTATTATATTATATATAGAATATTACTATTATGGATTCACTGACTGACTGACTTAAAAAATAATTATTATTAATAATTAGTGTTCCCTGTAATATCCTTCTAAAGTACAATCTTGTTCTATAGTTTTGATGGATGATGCTACTGTTAGAAGGTTGTGTCTAAAAAGTATATTTAATGACACGCACTATATTAACTAACATTTCATGAAAATAAAAAATGAACATCTAACCAAGCACTCTAGGGTCTTTAATTATAGGCACATTAATTCACATTAACGCGCGTCTGTGACCTAATTCTGCCGTCTAAGGCCTGTCTTCCAATAAGAAGATGGTACCCTGAATGCTAGGACCCTCCTTGGCGCCAGGCCCCTGGCATATTATATAGGCGGCTTGGACCACTATTACACCACAGAAGGTCTTATGATAACGAAAAATATTTCTTACAGATACACACATAGTAAGAAATATTTTTTTCAATACATATTACATGTCTGAAATATTTATAACCAAATAATATTTTTCAAATAATAACAAGCCTTCAAATTGAATATTATATTATTATAAATAAAAAAAATATAGCGTTAAATACCGTTTGTTACCTGTATTTTATTTTATTTTAAAATAATAAAAAAACTCTGTAATATATTTATTTAATTAACTTTTATACTTAGTATTCTGAAAATTTCAGGTACTTTCAGCCATGTCCCCTGAATGTCTCTCAGAATTATTAAAACTGTGAAATTTGTATTTTTTTTTTATATGTATTAATATTTAAAAAAATGACGAAGTTTAAAGTTTAGTTTTCAACTCAAAAAGAAAAACTTTAAGGGTATGAAGGGCGGAGTTGCTAGTCTGGACGAGACAGGGGGGGAGGAGGCAGTGACGCATGCGCGAGCGGGGTGGGGGACGCGCGCCTAACACTATTTAAACTGTTCTTTCGAACGGTCATCATGCATTGGTCTGTTGGCAATCCAAAGTTTAGTTAGCTATTGTAATACGACAGCTCGAGTCGTAGACAGACAGGCAATAGCCCGTGGTCGAGACCTAAAGCTCTCGCAGACGTACGCTAGCTAAACGCGCAGTGAACCTCCCTGTTCAGGCCCTATACCCAGTGTTGTGAGAAGCCATGGCCGTCGCAGCCGCACAGAAGAACCGTGAGATGTTCGCCATCAAGAAGTCCTACAGCATTGAGGTGAGGACACTGGAGACAATTTTTTGCCGCTCGATTTAATCGCGAATAAAAAAATACTAACATTTAAGTAATTTTACTATTTAACCGCTTTTAAAAAATAATATAACAGTTATTACAAATATTGCAAGCACAAGTTTAGAAAATTAATAAAATATATTATCTCATAGAATTGTGTGTTCACAAAACAACATCCTAAAAATACTTTGTAATAATTGTTTATTCCTAATTAATAAAATGCGGGTCAAAGTCGACAGTAAGTTCATTGATGAAAAAAAAATATTGATGGCATAACACTTATTAAGGTCACAGAAAAACGGAAAGGCTGCAAGGGGCAACGTACGCATCGTAACTTTATCAGTACAATGTTAATGTTATTGGTTACACTCGTAAAATCCAATTTGCTATTGATAAATATACATTATTTTGTTGTACGGGTATATAGGAAATTTTGGGCCTTTATCCTTGTCATAATTTCCATTTATGCAGTCGATAAAAAGCCGTTAAACTGCACAACTGCATAAAAGAAACCGTGAGAACACATTTAAAGATGATTGCAGTCTCTTAACAAAAGTACCACTTTCTCTACTAAATACGTAACGTATGTTTATGTGACATAAACAAAAGACCCATTCAGCAAGGTCTTAATTGTATGCGCTTCCCACATTATCAAAATTATCTAATGCAATACTATGATGTGTAATAGTGATGTTCCTTAAACGGTTCTCAGGCATTGCTTATAAAAGGAAAAATACCGATTATAATTATGCACCATTGTTAGGAGTGAACGATTAGCAATTACTGTCGATATTCAAGGATAGTAATCATTACTATGACAATTATTAACATCAATTAAAAACATGATAACAACTACATTGGCATCGGCGAAAATACTGTTGCGAATCTTTAATATTGTGTCGGTCGTAAAATTCTCACTGTTTTGGAATTGGAATAGATCATAGAACTAATTTTAATATTTTAATATCATAATATACCAATTAACATTTTTATATAATTTTGTTACACTCTACTCTTGTAAATTTTCATCGGTAATTGGCTTTTCTGGAATTAAAAGTGTAAAAATGATAACCCATAAAATATGCTATGCGATCTTGTATAATTTTATGCTTTGCGAAAAATTATCTTATTTCAATTCTTCTGTCATTTGTGATCTAATTTTCTTTGAATGGTAGCGTGTTATGTGATGTATCAACACACAATTTTTAAAACATATCACTGTAGAACTGATAGTATTGATACCGTAAAAATATACGTTATCATAAAATTTGGAAATCATGTAGGCAATTAGAAAAATTGAAAGGATAAGAGAGATAGAGTGTACGCCATTCAAATAATTTGTGTAAAATGTATATAATATCTGCCCTTGACTAAGTGGGACATTGTTGGCCTGAAGGGTAGCAGGTCAGACGTTTAATTAACAGTCAGATTGGAGCGTAAAGTGGGCACTCGGGCCTCGGGGACCAAGGCTATTCCGGCTGGCTTTCGAGTCCCATTCGGTAAGCGGAATTTAATCGAACACAATTTCCGCAAATCCGCTCCGGCAGTATATCACCTGCGCCATCATGATATACATTCAACTGTATTGAATTTATGTCTTGACAACCAATTTATCGATATACTACAGTAGTACAGACCAAGTGAGAGAAGTCATGTTGACAAACATCATTTGGTCCTGATAAACACAGGTAGTCTCTAGAAGAAAGTAGTCTCTAATAACTGTCTGCTAAATAGAGACATATAAAATTACCATTGACTATTGCAGGAAAATTTGGTAATGTCGACCGCGGAACGATCCACTTCCGTCCTCCGTCCTATAGTCACAGAATTGGATGTATTGCATAACACTTGTTGCAACTTATGGGAATCCCCAAGTATTCTATTGTATATTACTTCGTTTCAAAGAAGAACGGCAGGCTTCGTACAAGATATTTTTTTTGTCCTAATGTAATATAATTTGTACCATTTATTAAGGCAATTAAGACATGTGTTTTCGTATAAGTGTACTATTTTTAAAAGTTCGTAATAAAACGCAATGAAAGCATAAACTAAACGCAGTTATGCATTAAAAAGTTGCCATATGTAAAATAATACAAATATCGAAATTATGAATAATTATATAGAAATAAAAATAAAATAAAAGTATCAAGCCGAACGAAAGAGCCAATAATATAATATTAATAATCTTTACTAATAATCGTATGGCATGCGGCCTTGCCTATGCGGAACACACTGACGTTCCAAAAGGTTTGTACTAACAACCTTAAAAAATTTAACTGGTTCTAACTTTTATTTCCGAACTTCTAAAAATATAAGAATTTAAAATGGGTTTGTATATAATATTATCTACTCATTAAAACAAAAATATCACATATCTCGATAATTATTAGGTGTACGAAACTCCCAAACAAACCTGCCATTCGCCTTTTAATAACTTAATGAGATGATCATTTTAACCTGTTTCTTCTATAACTAGTCATATAGATGATGTTTACTTACTTGATTATAATGATTAATACACAATTATTATTAATAATAAAAACCAAAAAGTTGAATATCGTTATTATCTTCCTCATACACAACTCTTGATTAGACGGAATTTATTTTTTATCAAACCGTCAATAAATTGTGTTCGAGATATTCAAATAGAATAATAAAACTAAAACAATTAAACAATTGTAACTTAATAATGATTCAATCGATTTACAAATATTGGATCAATAACGCGTACAGCTAAAACAAACCAACGTGTATGTGATAATGCCGTGTAACAAAACGTAACAAAGCAAGAATAAATACACATGTAACAATTACGTCATTTGTAGGACTTACCTTGTCTCATTTCAGGGACTAGCTTACAACAGCGTGTGATTACTAACCCTTGACATACTTAAGCTAGTGCAGCCACTCTAGTAAAAAGGCTAGATCTTTACGCCCGCACGTATTCTATTAGCGTAATACACGTCGTAAATAATTTAATGTAATATAAATAAAAATACAATTTAATTATGTAATAGTGAATTATATTACAATTGTTCAAACTAATTACATTACTCAAAATTGTATCCAAAATTGAGGAAATGCTTGTAAGGCCATCGTAATTGTTACGACATTGATAAACATTTTGAGCACCAGGAAAATATAACTGAGTTCTTACTTTACTGCCCTTTACACGGGCATACTAGTTCGATTAGATTAGTAATCTCTTAAATTCTATTAAATAGAAGATACTTATTGGTTATGAGTTTTAAAGCATTTGTTTCCTTAATTCGTTTGGAGGTCGATTTGCCGGTGTACAGCTTGTATACCGCTGCAAGTTCTCAAACAAGTTCTATTATTTTGTTATTATTACAAAATGTCTCTGACATTCCAAAACGACTTAATTTTAATATTTAAACATCTTATGAGATATAATTGAGACGTTAGGTTTATAATATTCCAGTTTGAGACCTCTTAAACTTGTAGTAATTGACTTTATTGAAGATCAGCGGTGCGGAATCTAGTTCCTTTCTACGATTCCATAAAGGGATGTATCCGGACGAGGGAGGGAGTGTAATAGCAGCACTTTGCGCCCGGACAGCTCAGGAAATAAGCTTAAGAACTTCGTAAAAGCAATTCTCACTCCCACATGAAATATAATGCTTTAAGACAGATTTATATTTATAAGGATTTATACGATAAAAGTACTTTTAGCTTTCGGGACGGATTTTAAGATTTTCTTTTATACATTTATAACTAATAAAATCGAGTGATTTTATGAGTACGTAGTTTTTGTATTTATTGTGGTTATGTGTTTGCATATTGTTTTAATGTTAGTTTTATGCCTTTTTTGGTTCGTATTAAAATGTTTCTTTCTTTATTGTTATAGAACGGCTACCCATCCCGTCGCCGTTCGCTCGTAGATGATGCCCGCTTCGAAACACTTGTTGTAAAACAGACCAAACAAAGTGTGTTGGAAGAAGCTCGCGCTCGCGCTAATGGTAAGTCCACTTTACAGGCTTTATCACCAAAGGATCCACAGATCCTACAAGAATCACAAGCTTCAAAATTTCTTTTGGACAATTGTAACGACAATACGCATGATAGATACTAAGCAAAAGAAGGTCTTTACGAGGTTAAAGATTTTATCGTCAAATTTTCATCATAAATTGCCTCCTGGTTTATTATTTAATCTTTTATCATATGCGTGTGTGATGAATGTCATTTGGATTAGGCCCAAGTCACTTGTCACGCAATGATTGATTGAAATTGATGGAGACCGGCTAAGTAACCCCCCGGCTAATTACCTGCACCGGACATTTTTATTTCACTTATATGCGAAATGCTTTGTAATGATATTATTTTTATCACATGTTACATATAAACCGAGGATAATGTGAGAAGCGAAGATAAAATTTATCCTCAAGGATAATTTTCCTGAATTTTGAAGATCACTTGTTGAACAGGAAAGAGAAATCACTTTCATATCTTGCTCATATTGCTAGACGAAATATTATAAGGAAACATGCACGATTGTCGAAATACTTTATTTTAATATGCAACAAGTCAATATTCTAATTAGAATATATCAATTGGGCATTTTATCTGTCACTATTTGTCATAAAAATATAATGTTTGTGTCTTCTCTTATATTATTTTAGTTCATTAACCTTTATTTTTACTTTATTATTTTATTTAATTTCTTTTTTTATTATTTTAATACAGATTCTGGCTTAGACGCAGAATTAATCCAAGATCCTCATTACAATGGCGAGAAAACTGTCGATGACGGTTTCCAGAATGAGGAGAGAAATGGTTAGATTAATTTTATTTTGTGTTTTTATTTACATTTTTCTTTTTTTTTTTGTTTTATTTACGTTCTTTTCTTTTGGTTTTAAACAGATGCAGCTAAAGAGGCTGGCGAGAATGATGATGATGGTTAGTATTTTTTTGTTTAACGGGTATTCAAAACTGGATCTTGTAATAATGGGTTACTTATTCTTGTCATATAATATAGTGCATTTATATTCTATTAAACGGTATCCTGTAAAAATACTTTTTTTTGCAGACTACACTTTGACCGAAGAAGAAGTGATTCTGCAGAATGCAGCCAGTGAAAGCCCCGAAGCTGAACAGGCTACCCAACAAGCCGCTATCTTGCTTCGCTTGAGAGATGGCATGGGCTCTCTTGCTCGTATCCTGAAAACCATTGACAACTACAAGGGCTGTGTTGAGCATCTTGAGACACGCCCATCGCAAGTCAATGGTAACCAATTTGATGCTCTCGTCAAAGTGAGCATGTCTCGCATCAATCTTTTGCAGCTCATTCGCTCTCTGCGTCAATCAACATCATTCGCCGGGGTCAATCTTATTTCCGACAGCAACATTTCCAACAAGACCCCATGGTTCCCACGCCACGCCTCCGACCTAGACAACTGCAACCATCTCATGACCAAATATGAGCCGGAACTGGACATGAACCACCCAGGTTTCGCTGACAAGGAGTACAGGTCGCGTAGGAAGGACATCGCTGAGATTGCTTTTGGGTACAAATATGGAGACTCAATCCCATCCATCGTATACACTGAATCAGAAAACTCCACTTGGCAGCGAGTATTCAACACCGTCTTGGACTTGATGCCAAAGCATGCTTGCAAAGAATACAAAGCCGCATTCGAGAAGCTGCAGGGTGCGGATATCTTCGTGCCACACCGCATTCCTCAATTGGAAGACGTGAGCAACTTCCTCCGCAAACACACCGGGTTCACCCTCCGCCCGGCCGCTGGCCTCCTGACAGCTCGCGACTTCCTCGCCTCGCTCGCCTTCCGCGTGTTCCAGTCCACGCAATACGTTCGTCACTCAAATTCGCCTTTCCACACACCCGAACCGTAAGTACATATTATCATTTTAGAATTATTAAAATCCTTGACATGTCTTATTTAATTAATAACGAGTAAGGCCAGAATAAATAAACGACAACCTGTGATTTCCGTGCTAAGTTTACACGAAGAATTTTTGTGTTCACAGGGATTGTTTAACAAGGAAGTTCTTGTTTTACTAGTTAACAATGTTTACGTCAATACATCGCAACTTTGCGAGGTTTTTAAAACGTACTAAGCACGTAACTTTTTGTTATATCACAAAGAGATTACTAATGTGTTAATATATTCGAAACTAATTATAAAATGTAGACCGGATCAATAAATTAATTCAATGCCTTCTAATACGATTCATTTTGATCGTTCCACAAATTGAATACTATACGTAAATTGACCAAGGGCTTTTACTTTATACTTCAAGCTAAGCTCCGTTGATGGAGTGTTAAATTGATTAAAAGCTTCACTTTAACTTAGTTCTACTTGAAGTGAATTTCGCTCGAAAGCCGTTTACTTGTGCAAGGTCAGGGGCAACTAACTTGATTACTGGCTGGATAGAGCGTTCGATAAACTGATAAACTTAGTTAAAGTAGCCAATTGGAAAGTCAATATTGTGCATTTTTTCAGTGATTGCATCCATGAACTTCTCGGACACATCCCACTATTGGCCGATCCAAGCTTTGCTCAGTTTTCACAAGAAATCGGTCTGGCCTCTTTGGGCGCCTCGGATGCCGAAATCGAAAAATTATCAACTGTAAGTATTATTCCATAGTAATGCATGCATCATTGTAATTAAGAATGGATTAAAATCTCTCGTTCATGTTACTTAATTAAAATTACATATTGGTAATGTAAGGTAATTAAATGATTTTAATAAGGTTGTTATACCCGCCTGATTATGCGGTTAGAGCCAATTCATTGATTTAGCATTTTGCTAACACCGCTTCTGCTGCATAAATGAATTGATAACGATTTACAAGCTGCCATCATTCGATTTAGTTAAATTATACAACACTTATTACTCGACATTAAATATTGTATTATATAACATATATCTTTCATTATGTATCTTGAAGCAACCGAGTAAATTTGCGATAAATTACAATTTGATAAATCAATTGGAAAATAATTAATAGTAATTAATGACTTGCAACTAAACGATACTATTTATTTTATCGTTAGGTAAGTATTGTTCACTTGCAAAGTCATACAGCGGTGTAGTTTTGATCTGTTATCTTGGTAATTAGGATCGTAATTTTATTAATTACCTAATATTATATAATCGATTTTTAATTTTCAATTATGCATTAATGAATCTCATTCTCACACATCATCATGTACTACTTAAGATACGCCTCTTTTAAATAAAATAATTAGATGCATTTAAATTAATTCGTATATGATGTGTTTCTGATCATTGTTTATTTTCATCCAGGTGTATTGGTTCACTGTTGAGTTTGGACTGTGCAAGGAGAACCAGCAGTTGAAGGCCTATGGCGCTGCT
Organism: Calycopis cecrops; assembly: GCA_001625245.1. Lineage (NCBI taxonomy): Eukaryota > Metazoa > Arthropoda > Insecta > Lepidoptera > Lycaenidae > Calycopis > Calycopis cecrops. Next base: position 72,100 of record LUGF01006994.1, on the reverse strand, counting down.
CTCTTATCCTCCATTGGAGAATTGCTTCACGCGCTGAGCGACAAACCAGAACTGCGACCATTTGAACCCGCTTCCACTTCCATACAGCCTTACCAAGATCAAGAATATCAACCCATTTATTACGTGGCTGAAAGCTTTGAAGATGCCAAAGATAAATTCAGGTAATTGCTGTCTCCTATTATCATAGTGATGGGGGAAGTACTAATTTGTAGCATATTATGTAGCATGAGAAAACCGATTTACTAAACCAGACAAAGCTCGTAAATTGTTGATCTGACTGCTCCTACGCTTCAGAGAACATAAAAACAAAAAAAATCCTTGACTAAAATATTATTTTTAAAGTACCCTTTTACCGATCCAAGGGTATTCTTTTTATCTTTTGGTATGCGAGTCAATCAGCGAAGCGAATCAAGTTTCGCAAGTTCAACACAATTAAAAATTAAATGCTTTTATTGTATCACCTTCAAGTTACGTTTTTTGTCCAACAGACGCTGGGTGTCAACCATGTCCAGACCCTTCGAGGTCCGATTCAACCCGCACACCGAGCGTGTTGAGGTCCTGGACTCCGTCGACAAACTGGAGACACTGATCTGGCAGTTGAACACAGAGATGCTACACCTCACTAACGCTATCCAGAAAATGAAGGGATCGCGTTTCGATTAAATCCCCTTCCGCTCCGGCGTAACGTCTCGACCTTAATTCGGAGCCGTTGCGCGGAATCCGACAATTTTAGTGATTTGTATAGCTAGTGATATTGTAATGTAAGACTGTTGTGTGAAGCGTGTTTGCGTGTATGGAAACCATCGGATGGTATTTTGTATATTATTTATTTTGCCGAGCTCATTGCCCGGGTCCCGGACGATGCACGTCTCTCCCGATTGCCCATTTTCGGAGCGCGCGCGTCAACCTCGGGACCATTTACTATTTTATTAGTATTAATTTATAATTTAATTGTGAAACACGAACAAAAAATGGAGCACCAAAACTAAAAAAAGCCAAACAAATATATGTGTTTGAGTGGAATTTAATGTTTCATTTATTCATTCCTATCTTAAGTACCTATATAACATATTATACACGCTAGTTGAGATTAGCGCGACTCAGGAAGTACTGCCCGATTTACATTTTTTGGAGGGTACCTACTACATTAATTGAGGAAGGCTTGCACTGTAATACTACAATTAAGTGATTCCTTCAGCTAGCGAAGATGATTTGCAACACTTGTTGTATACATCATCTTCTGTCATGTCTATCACCATCATCAAAATAAGCCTAATCCAGGTTCAATGAACGCCAAGAAGGCTGAGTGCCAACGACACGCATCAATAACTCTTATATATAAACGACAAGATTAACAATGCACCTCAGACATGGTCTTTGAACTGACTTCGTCAATGATCTTGCATGGTTCGTTGGAATCAAAGTAGAGACATTGGTAACACGGTCAAGATCAGATCATTCAAGCTCAACATGTGCTGTAAAAATTTATATATAACAAGGCTATATGACGCGACATTGAAGGCGCTGGTCTGTAAATTTATATGAAAACAACGCCAGTAGCGTTGTTTAACGAAACGGTAAGCGTTGGACGGTGAATCGCGAGCGTTGAAATATTGACAATCGTTGAATTGGTACTTGAACCACAAACACGCATTGCCAATTATATAATTATGATTATACAGTAACATTGACGTTAATTAACAGTCTTCAGTTAGGTTATCTGGATAAGTTTGCTGGTGCACTTACCTACACATATTTTTGTATATTTATCTGTAACATTTGTTACTTTTTTAATTGGGAATATAAATGAAAAAGACATGGTAGTTAGCAGCTTTGGGACAGCGGATGTTTGATAGTAAAAGCAGCCCATTATCGCAGACTTTTGTAAAGTCAATTTGATTAAAAACAAATAATCGATTGTGTCATCATAGGGCCGGCAGGTCGCGAGGCACGCGTCACGTAAGCGCAGTGGTACAGAGCTCGGATAAGTGGAGCATGTTGCACCAGAGGTCGCAGGTTCGAATCCCGCCTAGGTCATTTGGTTGTTTATCTATGTATTTCTATAATAAAAATCATAAATACATAAACATTTCCTAAATTTATAAAACATATTAAATTTATTTATTTTGTCCAGTACCATAAAACAAGTCCTTACGGTATCGGGGCTAGACAAACGTAGTGTGTTATAAATCCACAGACATTATTATATTACTATTAGGTATTATTAATAACCTGCGAATTAGCGTTGAAAAAGCTTGGCAGTAAGTATTTTATCAAAAGTCAGCCAGTGAAAATTAAACTTGACCTCTTCGAAAACAAATGCCAAACTCAATTTGAGAATATGCGCTGACAAAGCGCTGATATTATTAAGTCACAACAAGCAATAGTACTTGGTTAAAATGCGATGTAGACATACGACATTCCATATCCAAGTTTCACAGTAAGCATTTATATTAAATAAAGAAAAAATACAGCACCTACACATTGGCTGTCAGACCCTCATCCAAGATTTAAAATTAGATTTAAGGCTGATAAAAAAAAAACAAATGTAAAAAGGATAATCTTTATCTAAGTTATACATTTTTTTATTTGTTATTTTTTATTTATTTTGTTTATAAAACTTATATACATGATACTACGTAAACCTTACTTTATAATGTATTGTCACTAATTATTAACAAGAATTTATATTATATCTTGAATAAAAATGATATCTTTTATATATACTATAATACTATAATATAAATTCTTTTTTTTGAGATTATCCACAAAAAGTTTAATATTTATGCAAGTTATAGTCTTATATTTATATATATTTAAAATATAATTGACACTTAAATACAATTCCAGTTATGACACCGCAGGTTTATAATATGTTTTCCATAACCGTAGATCATCGTGCGCGGTAATGCATTTTTTATGATGATGATGATTTGCTGTATTTGGAAAATATCATAATATATTGTATGTTATAGAATTCTCCATTCATAAGACTAAAGGAATAGGTAAATGATAAATATTAGATAGTCTAAACTGATAATTGTCATCTATATTATGTGTGTGTCTACATATACATAAAATAGTATATATAAAATTATCGTGGTGCAGTTGTTACCATACTTCTACAAATATGACTCGATCTATTTGAATTTGATTTGGTAGGTCTGAGAATCTATTATTCATCTCGATATTTCCACGAGAACAAAACTTACGCGAGTGAAACCGCGTAGCGCAGCTAGTAGCTTGTAAAACTTGGTCATGCAGTGTATTAGAATACATGAAACTTGTTTTGTTATTTTAGATAGATTCTAGCCGAAAAATAATCATATATCATTCGAAATTATTGTATGCACTTCATGTTATCCTATTACAGGATCTACATTGTAATCTTTATACATCACAGACGCACAAGCAATGTATTACAAAATGCAATTATTAATTGTGTAATAAGGCAATAATTAGTTAAACCCAACGTACACGACATTTCAATTCCTCTTAGTAGTATATCACTCAATACTCAACAATTTTATTGTTGTGTTACTAAGTGTTTTACCTTTATTTAGTTAGCTCTAAACTGTCTGTAAGATGTCCACCAAATGGGCAGTACTTTAGTGAAAGATATGGAACACACTTACTAGTGAAACTTGAAACTCCTAAAATACACAAGTTGATGCCTGTGATACGAACAGCATGTCTGCTGATGCGGACTGATAACATTTTACTCTACCGAACTCCACTAAAGAACTTCACTAACAAAATATAAAATGCGAACCCACCTACAGTTATTTTCGCATAATTGAATTCCTCGGAAGAATCGCTATGGGGAATCAGTCCAGTTATACCTGTAATACGATTTGCCGTTCTCCAGGGAAACCCGAGCCGAACCTAATAGGATTATACAAAAAATAATTAGAACACCGACATAAAATACCATTCGTAATTGTGACATTGAATTGTATAATGAATTTATTAAGCGGCCGGTAAGCCTGCACCCACTTCCGTGTAATTAAATCAATTAGAACCTTCTAGGTGTAATGCGAAAAAACAAATTTCAAGAACAAAGAGTTTGGCAAACGAAAAAATGCGTGAATAACGAGTGAACGGGTTCAACCGAGGGCCGTAGTTGCTGAAAAAAAGGTTCCTCGAAAAAAAGGTCGCTCTATGTTGACATTAAACAAGGCAGAAAATGAGAGGCATGGCCTCAAGCGGGCAAGGGCGTTGTCGCTCGTTGATTATAACACGCTGCAGTCCTACGTACTGCAATAGTTTTTGTTGAATAGCTGGTCAATTTGCATACCCACATTGCAAATGCATCGGCTTTAAGTTTCATCTTTGTATTCAACTAGTCCACCCGTGGCCACTTTGTTGGGCAACTAAAATAAAAAATGTTCAATCATTTATGAAATATAGACTAAATTACTTCCTGATAATGTAGTTACTATTAGTGAAATAATGGTTAAAATTGGCAGTAGACATCCGCATTGATCATACAGATGCGTTGCCCCCCTTCCTTCTCCTCCCTCCATTGGTTAACCTATGTTTTAGGATATCTAAGTCTAGGAATGGTTGGATGAAAAGGTCTAGGAGTTTAAGAATTGTTATGAATATAATCTTGTCTATCTATATTCAATAACTTGTTTAAGAACACAATTGTCTTCTAAACTTGAACTATGTTGTCATTTAACTAAGCGGCCATTTTTGATGTTGGCTCGGTCACGTACGCCAAGTTTATTGTAGTATAACGGGGCGAACGAGTAGTTCGCTCTTTGTTAACAGATAGATATGCAGATGTGTTGTCTTTCCCATCCCATGGGCCACTGGCATCATAAAATACACGAAACGCAATAAGATCATGACGGTATCACGTGAAGTAGAGACAGATAAAATATAGTTGATGGAATGTATTGTCACTTCTTGATGCAAATTTATATTATATTTTGATTAAACAATTTACCTCTTTATACTATTCCCACTTTTTAGGGTTCCGTATCTCAAAGAGAAAAAACGGAACCCTTATAGGATCGCTTTGTTGTCCGTCTGTCTGTACGTCTGTCAAGACCTTTTTCTCTAAAACGCGTAAAGGGATTAAGCTGAAATTTTTGTCAAATACGAAGATCAGTTACGTCTTGATGCCTTAAAAAAGTTCACACTTCTAAGTTAACGCAATAAAAAGTTATAGCCATTTATGCATAAATTTTGTATGAAAACGCACTTTTTCGCAAATTTATAGGATACTTCCCGTTGAGCTAGAATTCTGAAATTTGGCACGAAGTAAGACCTTACAGTATACATATAGGAGTAAATCTAAAAATTGGTAAATAAAATTTATATCACTGGAAAAATCATTACCAACTTATGCATGTAGTTCGTTTCATACTAAATGTATGCAAGCACCCGCATATATAAGTTTGTCAACTTATCGCAGGGAAGTGTAATTTTCTCAACGTCTATTACTTTTGCTCCTACCTCCCGTTCCTACGGAACCCTCGGTGTGCGAGTCCGACTCGCACTTGGCCTGTTTTTATCAATTCTACACATATATTAATACACATTATTACATCAATACGACCGGTTTCGATAAATCATCATCAAATAGTTAACATTATTTAATCAAAAAAAATACAGTTCAAATAGTATATAAAACATTTTTTTTTTGGGGGAAAATATTTGCAGAGCATTTGCAAATCCTGGCTAATATGCTCATTGCTCGTGGAACAACTACTTTCATCTAGCATCATCAATCTATATTGAAAAATTAATTAATAAATAATAAAGAACCAGTGTATTTCTAATACTATATAGGTAAAGAGCTTCATGAACTTATTTATTTCTAACTTTTAGGAGCACTCCGCTCATTCTCAAAATGTTTTTTAAATAATTCGTCACACTTCCTTCTAATATTATAAAAGCGAAAATTTGTAATCATGTTTAATACTCATCGAAGCAAAACATACAGAACGCATTTTAAACATAGATTTAGAATTGTTTTCACTACATACAATCAAATCTATGATTTTAAATGAGAAATGACACAGATGTAGATGACAAATTGGAAAAACTTTTTATTTTATTTTTTATGGTATAAGGGGCAAATGAGCAGTCGGAGCCATTTTCATGACCCCCATAGACATCCGCATAGAGATATACTACAGATGTGAAAAGAAGAAAGAAAGAAAAAAAACAATACAAAACAATGTCCAGCCCTCCTTTCCCTCCCACCTGCATGGGCCACCGGCTACTTATACACAGCACGAAACACGACAGCGCAGCTGTCACTTTACGCCGGTCTCGTGTAAGCGAATCTATTCCAATGATTCCCTGGGAGTGAATTTAATGCAGGTACAATCTCGGGGCATAGCCTGTTTACCTTTTTGAGCTAATTTTAATCTTCAAAAGTGTTCGATAATGTTTTATTAATTACTTTATAATGAGAGATAGTGCCACGCTACATCGCTGCCGAAATAGGCTCGACCAGATATTTAATATCGTAAATTTACAGTTGCTACTAGGGTTGCCAACATTTCTTCGGCAAAAATGTAGTATTTTTCAAAATATACATTAAAAAATATAGTAGACTGCAATCAATTAAGATTTAAGTCTCGAAAATATAATATTTTTGCGTACTGTATATTTCTTCAACAGTATATAGTACACAGACCTGAAATATAGTACAATACTAAGCAAGGTTGCAATGCGAGAGGCATTAAATTAAACTACATATACTATAATATGTGCTTACAGCTAATCTGAAACTATTAAAAAAAAGTTTACGACAAGTATGTATACGAAAATACTTTTTTCAAACAAGTTAAATAGCGAAAAATGTAATCATGCTTTGTACCGGCGCGTGCAACCTCGCACGGGGTGAATGATCTCGGCCGTTCATAGTCGACGATCAGCTGGTATACAGCATGTACGAAGTGAGAAAAAACTTTTAAAAAATCCTGTGCCTAAACAATTGCTCCGATTGATCTGATTTTTGTTAAGTAGCCTGGAAATTATATACTAAATATGTGGTGCCATTTAATGCCTCTCGCTTTTATCAATCTTGTATTTTATAGTACGGTTGGTAACCCTAGCGGCTAAGCTGTCGCGTTTGTATGAGCTTCTGTAGCTCAATGTGAGGAAAGAGGGAAAGTAGAATGTACGTCGATAGTCATAGGAAGCCTTCGACTGCTCGTTAGCCCTCTATACTTAAAAAAAACAAAAACTGCACTCAACGAAAATTATAGTTACCGGTTAACAATTAGATTTATTAATTACTATTATACTCGACACATAATAAAAGTGTAGAAGATTTCATTCTGTCTGTGTCTTGTGCGACTTTCACGCAAAAATTACCGGACAGATTTTGATGAAACTATTTTTGTTCAATAGGTATTAGTCCTCGGTAACATAGGATATAATTTATTAATATAGTATATAATGCTGCAGTCGGTATCTCGACTTGAAATACACTATAGTAGGGCAGAATAACGGTTTGACAATTCGGCCACATAACATTACACGTTACCATGACAACATATTTTCCAATAATGACAAGACAACGTCTGTCGGGTCCTCTAGTATATAATAAACCTCTTTATGTCACTTAACCTCTTCACGTCACTTAGTTACTGTCAATATGCCCTCGCCCTACTACGAAACTACGAGGTGTACTTTGAGAGCAATTACACACATACATACAAACATCTTTACGAGTTCCCTATCGGAGAGAGCAATTACGAGTTTAAATTCAGTTAGGACCTACTAAATATTAGGAAGTTTGGAAAGTAATTTCATTTTTCCCGACAGTTTATTTTATTGAAATTTTTAGCCAAACTTAACGAGATGTATAATTATGGTATATTTTGAAATGTGATATGACAGGGCTTGTGTGTGAAAAAAAAAATTTATTTTCGAAGTATAATACATCTAAATATTCAGTGCTTATTTCAAGCGTCTAATTAATTATAACAAAAAAAAACAAGTTCGATGTATGGGGGCCTTGATAAGGATTTAAAATTTTAGCAGCTCTTAATCTGAGATCATCTTAATCGTTTGCTATAATTATATAGAGCCGCAAGCGAAGAAGCATACATTCATATAATATTACTAGCTGCCGGGCTGATTAGTGAATCTAAACTCATTCTCAAATCCCCAACACAAAAAATCCTTCAAAAATCGGTCCAATCGTTTAGGAGGCATTTAGTGGCATACACAGGCACACTATAAATGAATCCATCCAAAAGCATCAATGAATCAGAATTTCCAGAAGAACCAAATAAATTCGTGACCATTGCTCAACGAACAGCAAAATGAAGCTGAAATGGTGACTCCCGACAGTTTACGAGGGGAATCTTTGTGGGATGACGCTTAGGGCTGTCAAATGCACTCTGCACTCCAAACTGTTTCCGTACGAGTGATTAGTGCGATACGAATGTGCGGGCTTTTGGTGAACTGCTGACATTTAGAGGCCCTTCATTGTGATACACCTGGTATAAGAAATAACGATTAATATAAGCCGACACGCAAATTGAATTTAATGAAGTATATTCTAGAATACTCTAAAGACTGTGGCTCCGTCTAGCTTGGGTATAGTTCGGTAGGATTGAAATTTCAAATTACGAAATGAAATGAACTGAAAATGCAATAAAAACGTTTTTATTACAAATATTATTAAATAAATTATTTTTGAAGGTCAAAAATTACATCGACCACCCCTTTTACACTACTACTAACTTTGTCCTGAGAAGAACCTGCGAAACAAAACTTTTAGTTTTTTGCTTGATATTTTTTTTTTTACAGTATAGAGGGGCAAACGAGCAGTCGGAGCTATTTTCATGGCCACTTACGTCCATAGACATAAAGATTATCTCTATAATCTTTATGTCTATAGAGATGCCCTCCTTCTTCCTCTTCCACGGGTTTCCGGATACCGCACCGCACGAAACGCGACAGCACAACTGTCACTTTATCAAAGGTATCGTGTAAGCGAGATACCTACCTCCCGGGGCGTGCGGAAATTCGACTGCAATTTTAGTAACGTTTTTTTAAGACCTTTACCGTACGCTGCACAGAAACCCGGGTGGCTTAACCGCGTTCCCCTAGCGACTAAACCCCAGCTTGTGCCTTCAGCCTGGAGGGTTGTTGTAGGGTTCCCGATCTACAAGCATCAAGGTCCCTCCAGCGACATTACTCATTAATTACGACACTATTCATTTAAAATTTAAATAAATAAATGAATAACATTTATAAACGGCTAAAGTAAGAAAATAATTTGTGGACTTAACCAGTAACATTTAATGTACCTCAAATCAAGCAAATATTAAGTACAATAGCCAATTAAGAGAGGGAAAAATTATATACTCGATGTATTATAAGAATCAAATGTGTCTAAAAATAAAAGGTACATGCATATAGGCTGTAGATGTGAAGAATAAATAAATAAAATTTAGAAAAGAAATACACTAAGTAAGGAATCCGTTGTACTTAATCCAAAAACCAATACTTGTGCGATAATTTTACGTCTTTTCCGCGGGATGAGAGAATACGCAACTTCCCGCTAAGTGCCGGCTGCACACTCCCCTGTAGAAATTCAAGAGTCGTAGCCTTCAGGTACAAGAGCTGCCCCCCCGCGTGCGGCCCGTAACCCGCACATATGCGGGGTTGGCACCGACGTTATTAAAGGATTTTAATTAGCTACACTCCGTCCATTATAATCTACATGGTTACGAAGAGCTACGGTTCCCCTCGACGAAATCCCCAAAAGAGGGATGGGGATTTAGAGGATATTTATATTGGCCCGGGACCCGGTGGTAACCGGGAGCCCGGGCACTCAACAGCCGAACAAAATGCGACAGCAGACGACCACTTTACGCCGGCATCACAAGAACACACACTATCTGACCTCCCCAGTTGTTCCGTTGCTGCTCCTGTGTCGTCAGGACTAACAGCGCCTACTATACTTGACCATTTGATATGCTAGGGAGCCCGAAGGAAAAGCTAAAACAGTCTTGAAATCCGCAACGAACCTATTGTACCTAATATCCAGATTCTTTTATATAGAAGACCACTAACTTGCATGACCCTCCTTTCTCCCATCCCCCCAAAATGCCACAGGGAAGTGGCTACTTATAACCTACTTTTAAGACGACTGACTGCCTCGTGGTCTAGTGGTAAGCGTGTTCAACCACAGACGTGATGTCCTGGGTTCGAATCCCGGGTCGGACCAAAAATTATTATTGGGATTTTTCAAATTTCTAATAACAGTCCGGAGTCAGGAAGTTGGCGGTGATACACCCCCGTGCCTCGGAGAGCCTGATCTCTCACCGGTCGTGTCGGATTGCCGTCCCATCGGAATATGAGAGTGAGGGAATAGAGAGTGCACTTGTGTCTGCGCGCACACTTGTGCACTATAATATGTCCTGCACAGATGGCTCGTCTCTATACAGACGGCCGCCGTAGCGAAATCGGCCAGGACGATATTATTACTTTTAAGTCGGTATCATCGACGGTCACATTCGCTTGTACAGCAACAATGCATATACTATCACAGTAGGTAGGTAAGTAAATGCATACTTTGTCGTCACATCACTCAATGACGTCAAAGTCTACGTCACCACGATACGCCCCACGGGGGTCAAACTCTTACAGACATAATAAAAGTGTTGGCGTTTTTTTACGCGTATGTCAAAGTGTAACAGATATATTACGTATGAAGAATGCGTAAAAAATGTACTGCGCAGTGATTTTTTTTATGTGTTTGTGTGTGTTTTTTGAAAGATTCGTCGGATACACATTTTGTTTTGTTGTACCTGTATTACATGGAACAAAGCAGAAAGTAAGGCAGCACTGGAGTTAAGATGTCAAGATTCGTACGGAACGCTTTACATTTGGCTACGTCGCTACGTTGACGTAGCAGACGTAGCACCTCACATCGCTTGCCTCAGTTGCTCTATTTTGTGTTTAATAAACTTTGTATACAGTACAAGGTAACAAGCGAACAATCAGATTCTTTGGATAGCTAACGATGACATCTGCATAACTGTAATGCAGATGCCCTCCGTACCCAAACACACAAATCGGCAATCGCACGAAACGTGACAAAATAGGTGCCACTTCACAACAGCACCTATGTAAGCGAGAGGTACCACCTAGGAGGTGCAAGCCCAGTTCGAATAAAATGCATATGAAACCCGTGCTAAAACATGTATTTAGGTTTAATCAAAGTCCGGCAAACCATTTTATTTTTTGGTATTGTGTACCGTAAAGTACATTGAGTGCGATTTGTCAGAATTTTGGATAGCCGCCACAATACTACAAATGAGGCAACACAACGCAATCACTTATTTTAATTTATCTATGTCTAAAATAACAATGTTTAAAAGAGGTATGAACTCTTTTGTCAACTCACAGTATCAGAGTGTTGTAATTAGGTGGAATAACACAGGTACTTACGGGACTTGGCTAGCACAGGGCTGGGCTAATGCTGTGTAAGATATTTATTTGGTAAGAGGTAGTGCCACACTGCATGCTTGCATGCAGTCAAATTGGGCCGGCACGACCGGGGAGGTACCTCTCGCTTACACGAGACCGGCGTGAAGTGACAGCTGTGCTGTCGCGTTTCGTGCGGTGTGTAAGTAGCCGGTGGCCCGTGGAGGTGGGAAGAGAAAGGAGGGCAGCGTATCTGTATGGCCTCTGTGCGGATGTTTGTGGGCGTCGGTAGTCATGAAAATGGCTCCGGCTGCTCGTTTGCCCTCCTATATCATAAAAAAAAAGATATATTTTATAGATATAATGTGATCACTAATCCACCTGCTCATTTGTCCCGTGTGATTGTCTCACGTTATGGGTTTTCTTTAATCGGAAATTAATGATTCTATGATGCACTTAATGTACCTAGTTGATGACAAATAACAGTTTTGTAAGAGGCGTATATAAGGTGTATTGAAGTCGAATAGAACCGACCGGGGAGGTACCTCTGGTCTACTTGATACCGCCGTGTAGTGACACCTGTCGCGTTTCGTGCGACTCGCGAGTTTTGTTTGGGTGGCCCGGGGGCGGTCTGAGGGCAAGGATAGTATAGAATTGTGCTGATATATATGGGCGGCGGTTGTCATTTATGACTCCGATTGCACGTTGTCGTATGCTACAAAAAGATCACGATGAGGACTGGAAGAAACTTTACAAGTTCGCATATCTCAATTATAACCAATTTCAATGTAATGGCGTTTTTTTTAATTATCCTTTGCTTATAAATAACAAATATATTGTTAAAAGTGTTCATCAACAACACCGTAAATTTTTAGTAAGTAGCCGGTGGCCCATGGAGAGGGGCAAGGGAAGGAGGGCATCGCATCTGTATAACATCTGTCCAGATGTCTAATAGGCGTCGGTAGGCATGAAAATTGCTCCGACTGCTCGTTTGCCCACCTATTATAAATTAATAATAAAAAAAATAAGTTGAAATTTGCCATTACTTGTGATTTTACTAATGACTAGTTGTGCCCCTCGTTTTTAACCACGTTCTTAAAATCTATCCCCAGGGTCATTCATTTTCTTTGGCAGGCCAGGGATTTTCTCAACCGATTAGTAGTTAGCATCAAAATCCGTTAAGCCAAGTTCACTTGATGTCCTGGCATTTCAACGCGCGTCACGTGAAAACAGTAACTAAAACATACAAACAAATAAACACAAAAATGTTGGAACGTTTTATAAAACTGCATATAAAACTTGGAACATATCATAAGACGCATATTGCCATCTATCGACAGACTAAATGAAACTAAATCTAGAAGAGACGGCAACTTAGATGTAATTTGATTCACGTAATAGTTTACATGTAGAGCACTAGATGGCAGAACACTTTTCTATTAGTGGACCACTTTCACAATTCTTATTACTATTATGAAAACATTTAATAAATTCTATATAAATTGAATCCAGTAAGCTCTGCTACTACCAGTAATAAGATTACTTAACTTTCCGAATGGGGCCCGCACGACCTGGGAGATATCTCTCGCTTACACGACACTTGCGTTAAGTGACAGCTGTCGCGTTTCGTGCGGTGTGTATATAGCTAGTGGTTCATGTAGGGGGAGGATGGGGGGCAACACATCTGTCTGATGTCTATCAGCGTTGGTAGTCATTAAAATGACTCCTACTGCTCGTTGGCCCCCAAATATAAAAAATATAATATATCTTCAAAGCGTTCAAGTGTTGTCTGAAGCAACTGTTGGAGTTAGTTATTTTAGTATATCTAGAAAGTTTAAGATATTTCATTGTATTTGGGTGGTGCTGTAATTAATTACAAACCATCATTGTATAATGCCATAACTTTGTCATATTTTTTCTATTACCGACGCTCGTGTACCCGTTTGAGTTTTCAGAACACTTCCTCCACTTCACGGGACGGAATTTGTGGCCATATCGTGTAAGCAAGTGTTCTCCGATCGTTCCGACCCAAGTCGGCTACAATGAAGCATGGCACTACCTTTTTCCCTAACAGCTCTAGTTGGCTCAATTAGACAGAGATAAATAGATATTTTCTACAGTTAAATTTAACATTTATATCTATGCGCAAAATAATATAGTCACTTTACACTAAGTATGCATATTTTTCCTAATTATGTTAAGGAATAATTAAAAACAATAACTTTTCTTTGACAATACATTTATTTCCTAATGTTAAGATATAAGGAACCAAATGATTAATTAATTTGATTAGTTAGTTATTTTAAGTAGTTACTTGCAACATTTTCTGACAGTGAAATTTTGATTTGGCAATGATTAATTAAGTATACCTACGTCAAATACTATGGAACATTGATTATTTTAAGTAGGTTCTAACGTTTAGGTTCTATAATTGCAATTTGGATTCGACAGTGAGTAATTAAGTAAATATCATATGTTATTATTCAACAATGATAATTTTTAGCAAGTAAGTACTCGCCACATGTTGTCACATTAAAATTTATTTGACACTGATTGAATTACATTTCTACGGTTAAATAATAGTTGACTTTGATTTTATTACATTATTTTTAAATCGACATTACTGCCATGGAAATATGCTTTCGATATTACCATTATATTTATTACGTATCTAAGCTTAATAAACATGATAAAGATATTTAAAAATAAATATTAGATATAATATAGCGTTACAGTAAAATACATAAACAAAAAAAAAAGTATACATTTAATATAACTTACTTAGTTTTATATCTAGATCCCACTTCATTTTTGCCGTCTTATTTTACCATCAAAATAAAACCAGTAACATTTATACTATATTCCAAATGTGTATAATGAAAAAAAAATCCGATTCTATTTATTAAGAGGAATGCCCGAATACGAATAGGTACTTACCAGTTCCTGCCTTGTGAAAGTATATTGCAAGAGCTTATAGAGTTAAGATTTACCAGGCGTTTGAAATAAAATATTGATTACATTAATTACACATTTGTGTTAATGATAAGGAGAACAATTTTCATAATTATAGTGTTTCTTTATTTTATTTATTTGCGAGTGCGATTGTATCAACACTGAAAATTAATCAGCGCGTCACACCCGCAAATAAGAACACAGTCTTTTATAAAGTTGAGGTTCACATTTACAATATAGGAAAAAAAATGTATTTATAGTAAACATTCAAATTATGTTTACATTACTTAACTTATTATTAAATAATAGATTAGAATAGGTCAACCTAAAACGTGCTATCTAAAGTCACTGAAAAATATAAATAATTCAAGATTCGGACTATTGACTTTAATACTTACTAAAGATTTCCTTCTACATCAAATTCAATTTACCTTTTATCTTCAAAATTTAACATAAATTACAAGATATCAACCTAAAAGTTACTACCTAAACTTCAACTGAATAAGATAAATGCTTCCTCCTAATAATTCATACTCAGAATATTCATGTCGTCACTGGTGTCTATTTACTTCTTGTTGAACACGTTTCTTTGTGATCGGATCTGCAATGAAAATAATAACGTGTTATTTAATGCCACCTACAACTATTTGTATACTAGAAGTCCGCGTCTTTTAAAGGCTTTTGACGCCCAGAGACGTGTTATAATTAAGCAGAGTGCTCTCCTGGGCCATCAGTAACTCACACTAATATAAGACTGGATATTACGAATTCGGTTGCCATTTACAACGATAATTAATAGTTACTTTATTTTGTACAAGTAAAACAAACTAATATAAGAATTTATTCCGTTTCCGATGAATTTAGTACTATTGCGTTTGATTTAGACCAATTTGAATTCGGGGAAAGAATTTACTTAACGCATTATCGATATCATATGGACATATTTTGAGTTTCGACTGAAAACGAGATACCTACATTGTTGATTTCATGTGATTATATTTATACAGAATTGTATAGGGCCCAATGTTAAGCCTTGTAGGATACTTCTTTTTGTTCAACTACATCACCACTGTTCTTCTCAAAATACTTATAAGATAACCCTCAAAATACTTTTGCTAAATTCGCAAACCTCAGCTTTTTTAAGTGATGTTACTCGTTACATCGTATCCAGTGAATCTAAAATTTGCATCACTTGTATGTTTCAAGAAAGTGAAAATGAAAAAAAATGTTTAAGAACGTTTATCCCGCCTTGGTCATGGATGTTTATCTATGTATTATATGTATGTCTATAATAAAAATCTTAAATATATAAAATTTCTTAAATTTATTAAAAAAAAATTAAATTAAACATATTTCCGTTGTCTAGTACCGGTAAAACAAGTCCTTACGGCTAGCACGGGGCTAGGCTAACGTGATGTGTTAAGTGCACAGATATTATTATTATTATAATCATCAAAATGCACATATGCAGCATTACTCTCCTTCATAATTGGAGACTTTCGCTATCATCTTTATCACCGCCGATTATCTTATAACTAGCATATGAATAAAAAAATGTGAAGTTGTTTGAACTTTAATTACTTACCAAGATTTCGGTCGACTAAAAGCCTTGATGCCGATTCATCTCTAACTTCAAATAGGCTTGACAAAATTTAAATGCTGTAGCCTGTAATATAACGTTTTTATTATTTTGTAACCCATTGGCTACTACTATTACAGTATAGATATACTGTAATAATTAAATATTTTTAATACAGTAATTTAATAATTTTAATTCTTTAATACAGTATAAATATACTGTAATAGTAGCAGCTACTGCCAAATAGAAAGGATAAAAAAGAATAGAAAAATTATAAAAGGGCAGTAAATAAAATGGGAAAGGTAAATTCAGCCGAGGTATTAGTTACGTCTATTTCTGAGTGAAAAAGACCAATAACGGGCGGCACCGCGAGAAGGAGACCTCTGGCTTTGCCTTGAGGATCAACATGACTTGCACTCTCCCTCAAAGCCGTTCGCCAAACTTTCCATTGGAGAAGTGGAAAGAGTAGGGAGAACCTTAATCTGCCAGACAAGGCGAATTAAGGTCAGCCCTGCCCAAACTATTAGGAAATAAAAGGAATTTTTTCCTTTTATTTCCTATTAGTAGAACATTAAATTAATGACAGGTAAAATTCGTTACTTATAATGAAAATGAATTTTTTTTATTCAAAATAGAATTACATGAATTACTTTTTGAACTTCAACAATTAAATCTACCACCGGTTCAACCCTAGCCCTGTGCTGAGACGAACCGGCGAAACAAACTCAGCAGGCCTCATGTTGTGATGAGATGTAAAACAAAAAAATATAAAAATACATACACTTGCATATTATAAATGATATACAAATTATAATACATATAAAACATGATAAGGAACATAGCAAACATGTTTGTTTAATTAGTTACAGGATTCATTAAAAACAAAAACTTTTATTTTGCATTGCACATTTATTTCTTAACGATAAGATATGATGAATCATATATTGTTATACGAGTACATTGATTAATTAAGTATCCCCACATCAAATATTATGTAACATTGATTATTTTGAGTAGTTTATTACAATATGTTTTGCAATTGAAATTTGGATTCAATAATGAGTAATTGATTACTCTTTTAATTCTTACACAAAGTAAATATTATTAATTAACAATAATTATTTTAAGTAAATAAGTACTCGCCACATGTTCTCACATTTAAGTTTTTTTTAAAGATATACATAATATAGATAGAAAATAGAAGAGATTTATCACAGTCTTTAATTAAAACATCTCCAAATCCATTAATATTAAATAAAGATCACAGAACTTGTCCTAATGTATCTTCGATTTTAATATAAGTAAAATAAGTAACTCTAAATAAATAGGTGTGTATAGTAAACTGTAAATAATTATTTACAATGTATTAATTCAGAAGCTCAAGTAATTTGGACAATTCATTAGCTCTACATAAGCGTATATGACAGGTACTAACTTTAACACAGACAAATACAAATAGCTCATTGAATACATAAGCTCATTACACATTTTTTTATTAATTCTAAAAGAGTTACAATAATTACGTACGTGTATCTTATTCTCGACTATAACTACCCTCCCTTGGGAGAGGAATATCTTTTTATTTCTACCTCCTTATGATGAAAATTTTGCGTATCCTGAGACATTTTAGGCAATGCTGTGAGGTCGTGAAATTATTTCGCAATCACTCGAAGACAAATCAGTAGATGTTGAAATTGATGACGTGGAGATAGAAGAACTATCGCTATACGTTGAGTCCCCACTGTCGATCACTATTGTCTCGGATACGTCTTTTTGGGTTTCTGGAATAGAATTTTTTGCATGTTATCTCTGGGACCTCTAGAATAAAAATTTCCATATTTTCTAAGAGGTAATTATTTTCGCCTTCACCCAAAAGTCAGAAATTTAATTACGAACTTCAATCCGTACCTAAAATTAGGGAATTGGTGACGCTTTCGAATAATGGAATGGGGGATAAGGGGGAATAAGGGATATTAATGTCGAACTTACCCCTGAACTTAATATACGGCAATGACGATAAATACTCAATATTTACCTTCTTACTAACTATTGTCTGCCTAATCTCGGGGCCTTGGCACCTGGTTCCCGTCTCCAATATCTTCATAACAGACTGCTTCATCCTTGACCTGCATCCACGATTCCATAACGAATGTAAGAGTAGCTACTTCCGGGTCTTCCGGTTCCTCTGGGTTATTTAGGTCGTCCGGGTCGTCCGGGTCGTCCGGATCGTCCGGGTCGTCCGGGTCGTCCGGGTCGTCTGGGTCGTCCGGATCTTGCGGGACATCCGGGTCACCCGGAGCAACCGGGACATCCAGGGCATCCGGGGCATCTGGGGCAACCGGGGCATCCGGGGCACCTGGGGCAACCGGGGCATACGGGGCATCTGGGGCATCCGGGGCATCCGGGGCATCCGGGACATCCGGGGCATCTGGCGCATCCGGGGCATCCGGGTCTGCAGCTGGTGCATCTTGCAAATCTAAGTTACGTAATAAAAGATGGTTAGCTGCAATCAGTACCTACAATGTACTAAAATCACGACAACCATTATATTTACGTGTCTAAGCTTAGTAAACGTGATAAAGATATTTAAAAATAAATATTAGTTATTATTATATGTTTAAATATCTCAATCATTTAGCGTCAAAGTAAAATAAAAAAGAATACACATAATATAACGTAGACTTATATCTAGATCATACTTACTCATATACCTACATATTTTACCACCAAAATAAAACCAGAAATATTTAAATGTGTATTTTAATAAAGTTTTCTGATTCTATTTATTAAGAGGAATACCTGAATACTTACCTATTCCTGCTAGGATAGGCTAGAAAATTAAGATGCGTTTGAAATAAAATATTGAATCAATTATTCACACATTTAATAATGATAAAGAGAACAATTTTCATAATTACAGCATGTTTCGTTATTTTATTTATTTGCGAGTGCGCGTATACCAACACTGAAGATTAATCGGCGCGCGACACGCGCAAATAAGAACATAGTCTACAAAGTGGAAGTTCACATTTACTATGTAGGAAAAGAAAAAAATGTATTTATAGTGAACATTCAAATTAGGTTTATATTTACATGTATAGAATAGAAGAGATTAACCTAAAGTTTCTGAAAAATATAAATAATTCCCTTCTAATAATTTATAATCAATTTATTAACTTTAAAACTTTATATAGATACTTCGTCACTAGTGTCTTTTTGAAAATGTTTCTTTATGATCGGATCTGGAATGAAAAATAATAACGTGTTACCTCATGCCACATATATTTTTATACTAGAAGTCCGCGCATTTTAAAGGCTCTTGACGCCCATAGATTATAGATGATATTAGATGCTCGGCAGAGACAAGTCCCCTACGATGACCGACGTCAGAATGTGACGCAGCGCGTCCCATCTCGGGCACACCGCGAGAGTGTACGGGGCGGAGACCACCGCCGCGTCACAATCGTGACCGTCCGACACAAGTAATCACCGAAGCACCCGTGCCCGGTGAGGACCTGCTTCAGACGTGGTGAGGGGTCTGCGCCGCCTGCGCATTCATCGCTAAAGGACCGGGCGCAAAGCAGCCGTAACGCCTATGCCATACGGCTGCCGTACCAAGTCCTCCCCCCACCTCAGCATTAATCCGGCGAATTCCCAGGATCCCGTCTAGCATGGGATTCTCGCCGAGAACCCTCTTCCCGAGACGTAGGTGTACGTCTCGGCCAGAACCTCCGCCACGAGTTCCCAGGGGTGATAGCCCACGAAACCGTCCGGTATCTCCGAATCGACCTCACCGCGACGACCCTCTGCGCAGAGCGCAGATGGTCCTTGGTTCTAGCGGTGAGACAATCCGCCCAAAGCTGGGCACCGTACGTCGCTATACTCCGACAGACACCAGAATACAGCTGCCTGCTGGCGGCGCTGGGTCCTCCGAGGTTCGGGAGGAGTCTGGCAAGTGCTCCCGCCTTCACTACCTTCGGCCCTAGTGTATCGAAATGAAGGCCGAAGGTCCGCCCACCGTCCAGGATGAGCCCAAGATATTTGATGTGCGGGCTCATCCGGACCTTCCCCTCTCCGATCTGTCCGGTCCCGCAGAAAAGTGGCCATCGGAAACTCACACTAATATGAAACTCCATATTTCCAACAATAGGGCCTTGTGGGATGCTTCTTTTTGCTCAACTACACTGCTACTTAGCTTCTCAGAATATTTATTTGAAATCATGAAAATACTTTTGCCGAATTCTCAAACCACAGAGTGAGTCAAAACACACACTTTATAAGTGATGTGAATCGTTACATCTAAAATAAATAGTAAATCTAAAATATATATATAATATCTCTTGCATGTTTTAAGAAAGTGAAAAAGATGTAAAGATTGTTTAAGAACTAATAACATTTGATGAACGTTTTTAAGACTTTGGTCTAATACGATCTTGAAGCCAATTCATCTCCAACTACGAAAATGCTTGACTAAATTTAAATGCTGTAGCCTTTAATATACATTTTTTATCATTTTCTAACCCAATGGCTGCTACTATTACAATATAGATAAAATAAAGTAATGTCGTCCTAGCCGATTTCGGGTACGGCGGCGGTCTATATAGACGTGCCATCTGCGCAGGACATATTATAGTCCACAAGTCTGCGCGCAGACACAAGTGCGCTTTCTATTCCCTCATCCTCATAATCCGATGAGACTGCAATCCGACATGACCGGAGAGAAATCAGGCGCAGGACCGACGGCTTAACGTGCTCTCCGAGGCACGGGTGTGAAACTTCCTGACTCCGGACTGTTATTAGAAATCGAAAAATCACAATAACAATTTTTTTGGTCCGACCCGGGATTCAAACTCATGGCGAACCCGGAATCTCCGGGAACTTGCTTACCACTAGATCATGAGGCAGTCAAATATAGATAAAATAGAAAAGATAGAAATATTATAAAAGGGGAGTAAATAAAGTGGAAGAGTAAATTCAGCCGAGGTATTAGTTACGTCTATTTCTGAGTGAAAAAGACCAATAACGGGCGGCACCGCGGGAAGGAGACCTCCGGCTTTGCCTTGAGGATCAACATGACTTGCACTCTCCCTCAAAGCCGTTTGCCAAACTTTCCACTGGAGAAGTGGAAAGAATAGGGAAAACCTAATTCCGCCAAACAAGGCGAAATAAAGTTAACCCCGCCCAAACTAATAGGAAAGAAAAGGAAAGAGAAACATGAAATGAATGCTAGGCAGAGTTTGCTACTCATACAAATTGTTATATTAAACATGATAAAGAACAAAGCAAACATTAGGCGGGTTTGACAGGCCAACACGTATTACAAGATATGAGGGTGATGAAAGATAGGTTTTTTGTACAAAATATGTTTTCTACACATTCACATTCTTTGCATATAATCTATAAGAGCCACATACATATACTTATACGCAAGCCACATATATACCGGGTGTTCCAGACCACCCGTCCAGGCTGATTATTTCGAAAAGTTTCAAAAAAAATCAAAACAAAAAAATACGTGTCAAATATTTTTTGAAACTCTATCAAATCATACCAAAAACACCCCTCACCCCCAACCCCTTGTTAGGGGTAGGGGGTGCAACTTTAAAAATTCAAATGGAAACCCGTATTTTTTTTTGATTGCAGATTCGGATTCGTCATGAAAAAAGACAAACATTTTGTCTGGAACATTTTTTTTGATTCGCCATAGATGTCGCTGCAATCGACAAAAAACGATTTTCTTTGATTTTGACAAAAATCAAAGTCAAAAACAAAAATAAAAACAAAAACAAAACTAGAATCATGAATAAAAACAAAAACAAAACAGAATTAGTTCAAAAGCAAAACAAAAACAAAAATAATCTCCGGTAAAAAAAACAAAATTTACTTTTCGAAATAATCAGCCTGGACGGGTGGTCTGGAACACCCGGTATATATATATATATAGGTACGTATATTAAATAAATATTTTAATTTAGTAAGTGCACTTGCGCTGGTTTTGCTAGAGGATAGCATAAGCATGAGCGCGTTCATTATAAACATTATTGTTGTTGATACAACTGATTGATTAGAAAATATTGTTTCAGTGTAAAGCAATTAGCAACAAAAGTAAATAAAATTAAATATACTTCAAATTTATTGAAATATTAAATATAATAAAACAATTTAAAATGACAAAGGTGCACAAATCATAAACATTTAGTCATTTACAATTGTTTAGGGATAATATATTTAACACATTTAAATTCAGACAAATCTACACATAAAAATATTGATATTTTATATACTATAGTCATGTATTTTATTTGCACATCATCTGTGCTGTGTAACAAAAATAAATTCATTTTGTTAAAAAATTTTGTTAAATGTTTTTTATAGGCACTTGAAGCACTTTAGTTTGCTGCCAATATATTATATGACTCTTGATATCTGGTTCCAGCATTTCTATGCATCATATATACATTACATTTAAAGCTGTCACGAAACGTAGTTGTTAGGTGAGTGCGAATGCAGAGGGTATATACTGTGCAAGTGTGGCAGATAAGGTGTTAAAATCTCTTGCCCGGTCTAATTGATCAGAGATTATCAGATATACATTTTATCCTTTAGAATATTGAAGAGTATTGCAGCCAGGTGCAACCCATTTTAGAATATGCAATGTATGTTTTAAGACGGGAGTAGTGTATCACGGCGCGGTATTTGGAAACTATTACGCGTATATATCATTTTAAGCATGTTGAATTTATTTTGAGCCTGCTCGAGCAGTCCTTTTACAGAAATGACGACACAACTTTAAGAATGCTAAATGTTTTACACAGCTGAATTAGAGTTCCTCTTTTCAAAGAAATTTTGATATGACTTGAAATTTTCAATGCTAATACGTAACAATTTCAAAACATTTTTCAAATCTCAAATCCTCATCTAATATGACACTCGTTATTACGACTTCGGTTGCCGTTCACAATGATAACAGGGACTTTGTTTTTTTACAAATTAAACAAACTAACATAAGAATATATTTCGTTACAGTTGAATTAAGTACTATTGAGTTTTATTTGGACCAATTTAAATTCGAAAAAATAAATCTACTTAATGTATATTCGATATCATGTGGACGGTTAAATTTCAGTATCGATGGCATGTATGTAATACCTACAATAAAACACATTTGATGATTTCAGCTAAATATATTATATTGTAGAGCGCCCAATGTAGTGCCTTGTAGGATACTTCTTTTTATTCAACTACACTGCCTTCTCTTATATTATGACAACTCCTCAAAATACTCTTACCTAATTCACAAATCTCAGTTTTAAATCATGTTCATCATTATATCGAATCTACTAAATCTAAAATTTGCGTCACTTGCTTGTTACTTACAAAATGGAGATACGCTTTCTTTTAATACCTACCTTACTAATTAAACTATAAACATATAGAATACATCAAAAGTTGACCACATTTAACGTTGCAACACGTGAATTCCGGCATAATTATCATTTCGTAACATCATTTTGTGACTTTGTGACAACATTTATGATTTTGTCACATCATTTATGATTTAGTGTTAGTTTTTTAGTTAGTTAGTTAGTTTATCATTTAAGTTTACGTGATCATTTATGATTTTGTGAGATCGTTTATGCTTTTGTGACGTCATTTATAATTTCGTAATATCATTTATCTACACTAATGTTGTAACATTCTACTTATGTTACCAATACTTGACTTATAATAACTACTGTTATAGCTCCGACAGCAAAAAACTCAATTGACATGATGTTATAATATGCAA